>PVIY010038824.1:12527-23689 GCA_004026745.1 Myrmecophaga tridactyla | reverse complement strand
AGTAGGTGTCAGCCTAACCGCTTCAGTTGCAGCCTCAGCCACAGCAGGAGGGGCGCTGGGACACAATATTTTAACCTCTCAAAACTTCGAAACTCAACTACAGGTAGCCCTGGAATCAACATCAGAATCCCTCTCCTCTCTACAATGCCAACTCACCTCACTAGCCCAGGTAACTCTTCAAAATTGACGGGCCTTAGATCTGCTGACAGCTGAGAAAGGAGGAACGTGTATATTCCTCCAAGAGGAATGCTGCTATTACATCAACGAGTTGGGTCTGGTGGAACAAAATATTCAAACCCTAAACAAACTAAGAGACGATCTCTACCACAGAAAACAAGGAACCAACTCTGCCTTAAGCTGGTTTTCTTCTCCTCTGGTGACATGGCTCCTCCCACTACTAGGACCAGTTATCCGAACCAGTCTCTTTTTCCTCCTAGCTCCCTGCCTCCTCAACTTCCTTCAGGGACACATGAAGGAACTGTCCCGGGTAGCAGCCAACCAAATCCTCCTGCATCATTATCATCACCTGTCTTCCTCACCAGATTCCTACAGCCAGCCTCCCCACTCCCCTGGCCATGACAGTTCCAGCCTATAACCCCACACCGCCCCGTTACAGCAGGAAGCAGCCAGAAAGATCTCGGCACCCTATTATCACAAAAAGGCTGGAATGTTAGGTCAGGGAATGGGGAAGGGCACTGCAACTGGGGCTGTGGAAGCTGTGTCGCCCCTCCCAACCTGACTTCAGGAACTAATGAACTGCCCCTTCCGGACATCACCTGACCTCCATCCTTAAAAGCTGCCCGCACCAAGGCCCATGCGTGCACTCACCTCCCTCCATCTTGGGTTTGGTGAGTTCTGCCCGGGAGCGCAGAAATACCACCCCCCCCCACTTTAAATTTCCTGGTGTACCTTTCTTCTTTCTCACCCTTTCGCCTCCTAAACCTTTCAACCATGTCAAGAATGTTTGTATGTTTGTTGTTTACAATAAAAATGCTTAAAAAATATATATAGAGAGACAATGTCTTCCTTACCCCTGGTGTGCTGGTTTGAAGTGACGTGTGTACCCTAGAAAGGCCATGTTTTAATCCTAATCCCATTTTGCAAAGGCAGCTGTTTCTTCTAATCCCTATGCAGCATTGTATGCTTGAAACTGTAATTAGATCATCTCCCTGGAGATGTGATGTAATCGAGAGTGGTTGTTAAACTGGATTAGGTGATGACATGTCTCCACCCATTTGGGTGGGTCTTGATTAGTTTCTGAAGTCCTGTAAAAGAGGAAACATTTTGGAGAAAGAGAGATTCAGAGAGAGCAGAGAAGAACGACATAGCCACAAGAAGCAGAGAGCCCATAAGCCAGTGACCTTTGGAGATGAAGAAGGAAAATGCCTCCCAGGGAGCCTCAAGAAAGAGGAAGCCAGGAGAGGAAGCTAGCAGATGATGCCTTGCTTGCCACGTACCCTTCCAGCTGAGAGAGAAACTGTGACTGTGTTCACCATGTGCCTTTCCAGAATGAGAGAGAAACCCTGAACATCATCGGCATTCTTGAACCAAGCTAGCAAACTAGAACACCTGTATTATGAATTACCTTAATTCCAACCTGATTGGTTTCATTCTTATCTCTAAATACCAGGTTATACATATATGAAACAGCTTCTCAAAATCCAGAAATAATAAATACCATTCTGGACTAAAAGTGATGCCTGTAAGAGTTTACAATCTAGGCCCCTGTTTTCTTATAAGTATTTTCTTTTTTGTTTGTTTGTTTTTTATTTTGCCTTTGGTATTACTATTTTTTTAAACATAACATCATATAAACCCAAACATTCTTACCATATGATCATTCCATTCTTGGTATACAATCAGTAATTCATCATAACATCACATAAAGTTGTATATTCATCACCATGATCATTTCTTAGAACATTTGCATCAATTCAGAAAAAGAAATAAAAAGAAAAAGAAAAAAACTCATACATATCATACCCCTTATCCCTCCCTCTCATTGACTGCTAGTATTTTCATCTACCCAATATTTTAGCCTTTGTTTCCCCTATTTTTTCTATACCCCTTATCATTCCCTTTCATCAGTCACTAGCATTTCAATCTACTAAATTTATTTTAACATTTGTTCCCTCTATTATTTATTTATTTTTAATCCATATGTTTACTCATCTGTCCATACCATATGTAAAAGAAGCATCAGACACAAGGTTTTCACAATCACACAGTCACACTGTGAAAGCTATGTCATTATACAATCATCTTCAAGAAGCATGGCTACTGGAACACAGCTCTACATTTTCAGGCACTTCCCTCCAGCCTTATAAGTATTTTCTAAATGAGACCATACAATATTTGCTCTTTTGTTTATGGTTATAGCTCTTTTTTAAAAAAAATATTTTTATTGAGATATCTTCATGCACCATACATTTCATCCAAAGTATACAATATCATCACATGGTTACGTATTCACCATCAGGATCATTTTTAGAACATTTGCATCACTCCAGAAAAAGAAATAAAAAGACAAAAGAACAACCCCATATATACCATACCCTTTGCCCCTCCCTCTCATTGACCATTAGATTGCAATCTACCCAGTGTTTTTACTCCATCCCCCCATTATTTATTTATTGTCCTTATATTTTTACTCATCTGTCCATACTCTGGATAAAGGGAGTGTATAAGCTAGGGTTCTCTAGAGAAACAGAATCAGCAAGAGATATCCATAGATATAAAATTTATGTGTCTCATGTAACCATGGGAATGTACAGTCCAAGTTCTCTGGGGCAGGCCACAAGCTGGTAACTCCGATGAAGTCCACAACAAATTCTCAAGAGAGGCTGGCTGGACAACCGTGGGAATGGAAGAGTCGAAATCCACAGGGCAGGCCATGAAGCTGGAGACTCCAATGAAGGGTCTGGATGAACTCCACAGGAGAGGTTCACTGGCTGAAGCAGGAAGAATGACTGTCTCTTCTGAATCTTCCTTAAAATCTTTCTTCGGATTAGATTAAGCATCACTCAATGCAGAAGCCACTCTCCTTGGCTGATCACAAATGCAATCAGCTGTGGTTTCAGCTGAAGTAAACATGATTTAGGCATTTAGGGCAATAAATTTCCCTCTTAGCACTGCCTTTGCTGCATTCCATAAGTTTTGATATGTTGTGTTATCATTTTCATTTGCCTTGAGATATTTACTGATTTCTCTTGTAATTTCTTACTTGACTCACTGGTTGTTTAAGAGCGTGTTGTTGAGCCTCCACATATTTGTGAATTTTCTGGCACTCTGCCTATTATTGATTCCCAACGTCATTCCTTTATGATCTGAGAAAGTGTTTTGTATGATTTCATTCTTTTTAAATTTATTGAGACTTGCTTTGTGACCCAGCATATGGTCTATCCTTGAGAATGTTCCATGAGTACTTGAGAAAAAGATGTATCCTGCTGTTGTAGGGTGTAATGTCCTATAAATGTCTGTTAAGTCTAGCTCATTTATTATATTATTCAAATTCTGTTTCTTTATTAATCCTCTGTCTAGATGTTCTGTCCATTGATCAGAGTGTGGAATTGAAGTCTCCAACTATTATGGTAGATGCATCAATTTCTCTTTTCAGTGTTTACCTCATGTATTTTGGAGTATTCTGGCTTGGTGCATAAATATTTATGATTGTTATGTCTTCTTGTTGAACTGTTCCTTTTATTAATACATAGTGTCCTTCTTTGTCTCTTTTAACTGTTTTACATCTGAAGTCTAATTTGTTGGATATTAGTATAGCTACTCCTGCTCTTTTCTGATTGCTATTTGCATGAAATATCTTTTCCCAACCTTTCACTTTCAACCTATGTTTATCCTTGGGTCTAAGATGTGTTTCCTGTAGACAGCATATAGATGGGTCCTGTTTTTTAATCCATTCTGCAAGTCTGTGTCTTTTATTGGGGATTTTAATTCATTAACGTTTAGTGTTATTACTGTATGGGCAGAACTTTCTTCTACCATTTTGCCTTTTGGATTTTATATGTCATATCTAATTTTTCTTCTTTTTACCTTTACTGATAGTCTTTCTTTCTACACTCTTCTCCACACCTCTCTCTCCTGTCTTTTTGTATCTGCCTCTAGTGCTCCCTTTAGTATTTCTTGCAGAGCTGGTCTCTTGGTCACAAATTCTCTCAGTGACTTTTTGTCTGAAAATGTTTTAATTTCTCCCTCATTTTTGAAGGACAATTTTGCTGGATATAGAATTCTTGGTTGGCAGTTTTTCTCTTTTAGCAATCTAAATATATCATCCCACTGTCTTCTTGCCTCTATGGTTTCTGCTGAGAAATCTACACATAGTCTTATTGGGCTTCACTTGTATATTATGGATTGCTTTTCTCTGGCTGCTTTCAAGATTCTCTCTTTCTCTTTGACCTCTGAAATTCTGATTAGTAAGTGTCTTGGAGTACATCTATTTGAATCTATTCTCTTTGGAGTACGCTGCCCTTCTTGGATCTGTAATTTTAGGTCTTTCATAAGAGTTGGCAAATTTTCAGTGATAATTTCCTCCATTAATTTTCCCCCTCCTTTTCCCTTCTCTTCTCTTTCGGGGATACCCACAACATGTATATTCATGCACATTTTATTGTCATTCAATTCCCTGAGTCCCTGCTCATATTTTTCCATTCTTTTCCCTATATTTTCTTTTTCTTGCTGGATTTCAGATGTTCTGTGCTCCAGTTCACTAATCCTATCTTCTGCCTCTTGAAATCTAACATTGTAGGTTTCCATTGTTTTTTTTTCAACTCTTCTACTGTGCCTTTCATTCCCATAATTTCTGTGATTTGTTTTTTCAGACTTTCAATCTCTTCTTTTTGTTCATTCCTTACCTTCTTTATATCCTCCCTCAATTCATTGATTTGGTTTTTGATGAGGTTTTCCATGTCTGTTTGAACATTCTGAATTAATTGTTTCAATTCCTATATCTCATTTGAATTGTTGGTTTATTCCTTTGACTGGGCCATATCTTCAATTTTCCTAGTGTGATTCATTATTTTTTGCTGGCATCTAGGCATTTAATTATCTTAATTAGTTTATTCTGGAGATTGTTTTCATTTCTTTTACCTGGGATTTTCTTGCTGGATTAATTTGTTGTCTGTTTGCTCTTTGACATTCAGTTCAGCTAATTCTGGACCACTAGCTTAGGTTTTGTTTAACAGAGCAGAATTTTTCAGTTCTTGGTTCTTGCCCTGCCTGTATGGTGTCTTTTACCCCCTACCCTTAGGAGGGTCTACTTAGGTATTATACATCCCAGCCAGATTTTCCCAGACCAAACTGGCGTCCTGTCAGGAGGAAAGAGTCACCTGCATCAGTTTTCCCTGAGGGTGAGACCCAGCAGGTTGAAAGACTTTCCTGTGAAGTCTCTGGACTCTGTTTTTCTTAACCTGCCTAGTATGTGGTGCTTGTCTGCCTGCAGGTACCACCAGCATAAGGTGATGTGGTACCTTTAACTTTGGGAGACTCTCCCTGCTGGGGGCATGGTGGAGACAGAGAAGAGGTTGTAGGCTGGCTTTACTGGCTTCCAATTTCCAAGACCTAGGGTCTGAATTCCTTGAGGGAGTGATTCCACCTGAGTTGGGCTTCACCCCTCCCCTGGGGAAGGCACAGGCTCCAGACAAGCTCTCAAACAAGCTTGTTTCTACCTATGCCTGGGGCAGTTGCAGCCTGAGAAGCCCTGCCATGGTATCCAAAGGCAGTTAAGCCTTTGCAGAAACACAGCCACAAAAACCTCTGTTTCTTTTTTTTCTTTTTCCATTAGCCCTGCCCCCTCGGCACCGGGGCAAAAAGCAGCAACCTCCACTTTGACCAGGTTCACCTGAGCTGGGGACCTACTTTTAGTAGTTGGAATTTGTGAATTAATTCCACACTTGAACCTTAGTTGCACTCAGCCCCTGCTGCTGGTAAAGTCTGTTTTCCTTTCCCCTCTGGGAAGCAGCCTGTGGGGGAGGGGAGCCGGCCACCGCAGCTTGGGGAACTCATGGTTCTGGGTGAGCTCACAGTCGGTCCAGTCACTGATGTGGCCCCAGCAGTTGTTCTGTACTGTTCCTGCTTATTTAGTAGCTGTTCTGGAGGATGAACTAAATCCCACACCTCACTAAGCCGCCATCTTGGCACGTCCTCCAAAGATAATTTTTTATGACTCAACCTGATGTAATCATGATTTAAATCAATGAAATGTCCTCATAGCAACAGACAGGCCAGTGCTTGCCTGACCAGATGACCAGGAATCATCATTGGCCAAGTTGACACATGAACCTAACCATGACAGAGAGCATAAGACACAAGGTTTTCACAATCATAAGGTCAATTGTAAGACCTATATTGCTATACAATTGCCTTCAAGAATCATTATAGCTTCTTTTTCTTTAACTTTATTTTTATTATATAGTATAACATATATAGAAAGCAAAGAAATAAAAAGAGCAATTGTTTTCAAAGCACTCTTCAACAAGTGGTTACAGGATAGATCCCAGAGTTCATCAGCAGCTACAACATGATCCTCTCATATTTTCCCTTCCAGCTGCTATAGAATATAGGAGGCTAGAGGGCTTAAATTTTTTTTTATCATCCCAATCGACTTTTTCCCCCCTTTTTTTTGTGAAAAATAGCATATATACAAAAAAGCTATAAATTTCAAAGCACAGCACCACAATTAGTTGTAGAACATATTTCAGACTTTGACATGGGTTACAATTTCACAATTTTAGGTTATTACTTCTAGCTGCTCTAAAATACTGGAAACTAAAAGAGATATCAATTTAATGATTCGGCATTCATATTCATTTGCTAAGTCCTATCTTCTATGTATAATTTCACCATCACCTTTGATCTTTCCATACCTCTCATTGGGGTTGTTTGGGCTATGGAAATTCTAAATTTTTGATATTGGAAGGGTCTGTCACTAGTATGGGGTAGGGAGATGGAATTGTTTGATGTTCTGGAGAGGTTGGACTAGGTTTCAGGACTTATCTGGTCCAGGGACTTATCTGGAGGTTGTAGGTTTCTGATAAGTTACTCTAGTGCCTGGAACCTTTGTGGAATCTTATAAATTATTCTTTAGGATTGGCTGGAATGGTCCTTGTTGGGGGTTGGCAGATTATGATAGGTAGCAAGGTTTACCTGAAGCTTGCATAAGAGCAACCTCCAGAGTAGCCTCTCGACTCTATTTGAACTCTCTCTGCCACTCATACTTCATTAATTACACTTCTTTCCCCCCATTTGGCCAGGATGGAATTGTTGATCCCATGGTGCCAGGTCTGGATTCATCCCTGGGAGTCCTCTCCCATGTCACCAGGGAGACATTCACCCCTGGATGTCTTGTCCCACGTAGGGGGATTTCACTTGCAAAGTTTGGCTTAGAGAAACTGAGGCCACATCTGACCAACAACAGAGGTCCTCCAGAAGTAACTCCTAGACATACCTATAGGTAGTCTAAGCTACTATGCTACTACATAATCTTCACAAGAGTAAGCCTCATGATTGAGGGCATGGCCTATTGATTTGGTTGTCCTTAAGGTTTGACACAGTATCAGGGGATTCCCTGATGGTAAGGTTTAATAGTTCCATATTTTTTCTCCCTTCCCTCAGGGACCTTTGCCAATACTTTTTGATAATCTCTTTAATATACTCTAGGATGTATCCAGGCATCACAATAATCTATACAAGATTAAAGGACCTCTTTCTCATTCTGTGCTCTGTGTTTCAGTTGTTCAAATGGGCTATACAAATAGGTTGAATTAGATTATGCACTACAGAAAATTTCAGTTCCAGATAAAATAAACCTTTCTTCCATTGGTCTCAGAGTATGTGTGGTTCTAAAATATAGATGCTGTCTTCCTTATCCCTATGTTCTGAATTACTTTAACTGCAACCTGTTTGGCTTTGTTCTTACCTCTAAATATCAGTTATATATATAAAACAGCCTCTCAAAATCCAGAAATTATATTATCCAGAAATATAAATCCAGAAATCACCACTCAGGACTTAATCTGTCTGTTCTGAAAGCTTACAGTCTAGGTCCCTGTTTTCTTACAAGCGTTTTCTGAAGGTGACCATATTATTATTGGGTTTTTTTGTTTGTTTCTGGCTTTTTTTGTCTCACCAAATGTCAGTACTTGATTTTTGTAGTTACCATTTTGGATGGAATTTTTTCCTTAAATGACTCCTCAGCTTGCTCATTGCTTGTGTATAGAAATGTTACTGATTTTTGCACATTAATTTTATGTCCCACCACCTTGCTGAATTCATTTATTAGCTCAAGTAACTTTGCTGTAGATTTCTGAGGCTCTTCCAAGTATAGTATCATATCATCTGCAAATAATGAGAGTTTTACTTCTTCCTTTCCAATTTGGATGTCTTTTATTTCTTTGTCCTACCTGATTACTCTACCTAGAACTTCTAGCACAATGTTGAATAATAGTGGTGACAGTGGGCATCCTTGTCTTGTACCTGATCTTAGGGAGAAAGCTTTCAGTTTCTCTCCATTGAGTATGATGCTGGCTATCAGTTTTTCATATATTCCCTTTATCATATTAAGATAGTTACCTTTGATTCCTATCTTTTGGAGTGTTTTTATCAGAAAAGGATGCTGAATTTTGTCAAATGCTTTTTCAGCATCAATTGGGATGATCTTGTGATTTTCCCTTTTGATTTGTTAATGTGCTGTATTACATTAATTGATTTTCTTGTGTTGAACCATCCTTGCATTCCTGGTATAAGCCCCACTTGGTCGTGGTGTATAATTGTTTTAATGTGCTGTTGGATTCAATTTACTGATATTTGTTATTCAGAATTTTTGCATCTATGTTCATTAGGGACATTGGTTTGTAGTTTTCCTTTCTTATAGCATCTTTACCCAGTTTTGGTATTAAAATGACATTAGCTTCATAAAATGAATTAGGTAGAGTTCCTTTTTCCTCCATTTTTTGGAAAAGTTTGAGCAAGATTGGTGTTAGTTCTTTATGGAATGTTTGATAAAATTTCCCTGTGAAGCCATCTGGCCTTGGGCTTTTCTTTGTAAGAAGATTTTTGATAACTAAATTGAGTTTCTTTACTTGTGATTGGTTTGTTGAGATCTTCTATTTCTTCCTGAGTCACTGTAGCTTGTTAGTGTGTCTCCAGGAATTTGTCTATTTTATCTAAGTTGTCTAGTTTATTGGCATATAGTAGTGCATAGTGTCCTCTTATGATTTCTCTTCTTTCTTCAGCATCTGTGGTAACACAGCCCTTCTCATTTCTGATTTTGTTTATTTGCATCCTCTCTCTCTTTTTTCTTTCTCGGTCTTGCTAGTGGCCAAAAATTTTATTGATTTTCTCAAAGAACAAAATTTTGGTTTTATTGATTCTTTCTATTGTTCTTTTGTTCTCCCATTCATTTATCTCTGCTTTAATCTTTGTTATTTCTCTTCTTCTATTTGCTTTGGAGTTAGTTTGCTGTTTTTTCTCAAGTTCTTCCAGGTGTGCTGTTAAGTCCTCAATTTTTGCTCTTTCTTGTTTTTTAATATAGGCATTTAGGGCAATAAATTTCCCTCTCAGCACCGCCCTTGCCACATCCCATAAGTTCTGATAAGTTGTATTCTCATTTTCATTCATCTCCAGATAGCTACTAATTTCTCTAGCAATTTCTTATTTGACCCACTGGTTCTTTAAGAGTGTGTTATTTAATCACCATATATTTGTGGATGTTCTCATTCTTTGGTGGTAATTGAGATCCAGTTTCATCCCATTGTGATCAGAGAAAGTGCTTTGAATAATTTCAATGTTTTAAATTTATAAAGACCTGTTTTGTGCCCCAGCTTATAATCTATCCTGCAGAATGTTCCACGAACACTAGAGAAGAATGTATATCCTTGTGTTTTGGGGTGCAGTGACCTATATATGTCTGTTAGGTCTATTTCATTTATCAAGTTATTTAACTTCTTTATTTCCTTGTTGATCTTCTGTCTGATTGTTCTGTCTATACAGGAGAGTGACATATTGAAGTCTTCTACTATTATTGTTGAAACATCTATTGCTCCCTTCAGTTTTGCCAATGTCTCTCTCATGTACTTAGGAGCTCCTTGATTGGGAGCATAAACATTTATGATTGTTTTATCTTCTTTGTGAATTGACCCTTTAATTAGTATACAGTGTCCTTCTTTGTATTTTATGATGTCTTTACATTGCAATTCTATTTTGTCTGATATTAGCATAGCTTCTCCTTGCTTTCTTTTGGTTACCACTTGCATGGAAAATCTTTTTCCATCCTTTCACTTTCAACCTATTTGTATCCTTGTGTCTAGGGTGAGTCTCTTGAAAGCAGCATATAGCTGGATTATGTTTCTTAATCCATTCTGCCAATCTGTACCTTTTAATTGGTGAGTTTAGACCGTTAACATTCAAAGTTATTACTAAAAGGCATTTCTTGAATCCATCATCTAATATTTTAAATTTATTTGTCAGATCCATATATTCTTTTTGTTCTTTCTCTTTGTATTCTTTAAATTACTGTTAATGATACCCTTCAATTCTGTGCCCTCCTCCAGACCTCCCTCTCCTGTCTTTTTTTTTCCAGCTGGCAGAACTCCTTTTAGTATTTCTTGTAAGGCTGGTCTCTTGTTGATTCTTTCAGGACTTCTTTGTCTGTGAAAACTTTAATCTCACCCTCAATTTTGAAGGACAATTTGGCTGGGTACAGAGTTCTTGGCTGGAAGTCTTTCTCTTTCAGGATCTTGAATATTTCATACTACTGCCTTCTCACCTCCAGGGTACTAATTGAGTAATCTGAACTCAGTCTTATTTGATTTTCCTTGTATGTAGTAGATTGGTTTTCTTTTGTTGTTTTCAGGATTTTCTGCTTCTCTTCAACATTTGACAGACTGGTTAGTATGTGCCTTGGGGAAGGCCTGTTTGGATTTATTCTGTTTGGAGTTTGTTGGGCTTCTTTGACTTGTATATTTATGTCTTTTATGAGGGTTGGGAAGTTTTTCCCCATTATATCCTCAACTACTCTTCCTAGCCCTTTACTCCTCTCTTCTCCTTCTGGGACACCAATGATTCTTATATGTGCATGCTATGTTTTGTCTATCATTTCCCTGAGTTCCCATTCAATTTTTTCCATCTTTTTTTTTTTTTTTTTACCATTTATT
>PVIY010038824.1:0-12427 GCA_004026745.1 Myrmecophaga tridactyla | reverse complement strand
TGCTCCTCTATTGTCTTCTTGATCTCCTTTATGTCATTTGCTATCCCATTTATTTTATTAAGTAGAGTTGATGAATATCTTTGTTTAGTTGTACCAACGTTTGTGTCTCCTGTGGTGTTTTAATTTGGTCATTAGGCAGGTCTCTATCTGTCTGCATTGTGATATGCTTAGTGATCATCTGCAAGGACTTCCAGTTAAATGCTTTATAGAAGTGGTGGGTAGCAAGCACTGTTATCTTGTTCCTGATTTAAATAGAATGATTTTACTGCATCATCATTAAATATTATGTTTGCATTAAGGTTTTCAGATCAAGAAAGTTTTATACTTTAAATTTTAAAATTTGCATATTTATTTACTTAAGGTTTTGTTTATAATGGATTATAATTTTTATTCAAATACCTGAGATGGTGGAGTGAATGTATAATGAGTCCCTCCCATACTTATCTGCCAGTTTTGACAGTTTTGAAGATTTTGTCGTACTTGTTTCCTTCTTTGTTTTTGTCAGCCATGAGTTAGTTTAAAACAAGTCCCAGGCCTTATGCCATTTTATTCCTATACATTTCAATATGCATTTCTTTAAAAATATATGGATGCTTTATTACATCACAATGCCATTATTACACTTAAAAATTAACAATACATCTTGGTATCATCTAATACCCAGTACATAATCATAGTTCTCTGACTGTCTCAAAAGTATCTTTTCACATTTGGATACTTGAATTGGATCTTAGCAAGGACTTGAATTTCATTTAGTTGTTGTGCCAGTTTGAAACTGTCATGTAACCCAGAAAAGCCATGTTTTTAAATCCTCATTCAGTATTACTGGGTAGGATCCTTTTTATTGTTTTCATGAAGATCTGACTCACCCATTTGTGGGTGGTAAGTTTTGATTAGATGGTTTCTATGAAGATGTGTCTCCATCCATTCAAGTGGGGTTGCTTACTGGAGCCTTTTAAGAGGGAACCATTTTGGGAAGAGCTTCAGAGCCAGCAGAGCCCACACAGCCAGAGACCTTTGGAGATGCAGAAGGAAAATGCCCCTGAGGAAGTTCTTTGAAACAAGAAACCAGAGAGCCCAGCAGATGCCAACCATGTGCCTTCCCAGCTGACAGAGGTATTCCAGATCCATTGGTCTTTCTCGAACCAAGGTATCTTTCTTTGGATGCCTTAGTTTGGGCATTAGATAGCCTTAGAACTATAAATTTGCAACTTAATAAATTACCTTTTTAAAAGCTGTTCCATTTCTGGTATATTGCATTCTGGCAACTTTAACAAATCAAAACAGTTGTCATGTTTTTAAAGACTCTATTCATATAGAGTAGCCCTCCTCTCCCTTTATGCCATTACCTCATTTAATCTTACTGCTGCATAATATTCCATCATATGTGTATACCACATTTTGTTAATCCACTCATCTTTTGATGGGCACTTGGATTGTTTCCATCTTTTGGCAATTGTGAATAATAATGCCATGAACATCAGTTTGCAAGTGTCTGTTTGTGTCACTGCTTTCAGCTTTTGTGGGTGTACTCCAAATAGTGGTATTGCCAGGTCATAGGGCAACTCAATATTTAGTTTTCTAGGGAACCACCAAACTGTCTTTCATAATGACTGTACCATTATACATTCCCACCAGTACTGCATAAGTATCCCAATTTCTCCACATCCTCCCCAGCATTTGTAGTTTCCTGTTTGTTTAATAGCAGCCATTCTTACAGGTGTGAAGTGGTATCTCATTGTACTCTAGATCTGCACTTCCCTTATTGCTAGTGAAAATGTGTATCTCTTCATGTGCTTTTTAGCCATCTGTATTTGCTCTGTGGAAAAATGTCTATTCATACCTTTAGCCCACTTTATAATTAGGTTGTTAGTTCTTTTGTTGTTGAGTTGTATGATTTCTTTATGTATACAGTATATTAAACCTTTATCTGATACGTGATTTCCAAATATTTGCTCCCATTGAGTTGACTGCCTCTTCACCTTTTTGACAAACTCTTTTGAGGCACAAAAGCATTTGATTTTGAGGAGTTCCCATCCATTTATCTATTTTTTCTTTCATTGCTTGTGCTTCAAGAAATTGTTCAGACAAATTTCATCAATAGATAAGACCACTGGATGAAATGTCCTTTGGGTGTAAAGTTTAGGAAGCTACCTCCTATTACTAGGTTTAGAGCATGTCCCCTTATATTTTCCTCTGGGAGGTTTATGGTACTGGCATTTATACTCAGGTGTTTGATCCACTTTG
The DNA here is from genome assembly GCA_004026745.1 of Myrmecophaga tridactyla. Classification (NCBI taxonomy): domain Eukaryota; kingdom Metazoa; phylum Chordata; class Mammalia; order Pilosa; family Myrmecophagidae; genus Myrmecophaga; species Myrmecophaga tridactyla. The sequence continues at coordinate 10,180 of PVIY010038824.1, read as the reverse complement.
AGTTAACTTTTGTATAGAGTATGTGCTGGTTTGAATTTGTGGGCCCCAGAAAAGCCATGTCCTTTAATCCTCATTCAGATTGCTGGGTGGGAGTTTTTAAATTATCCATGGATATGTGACCCAATTGTGGGTGGTAACTTTTGATTAGATGATTTCCATGGAGGTGTGTCTCCACCCATTCAAAGTGGGGTTGCTTACTGGAGCGCTTTAAGAGGGAACCATTTTGGAAAGAGCCACTAGAGCCCACACAGCCAGAGACTTTGGAGATGTAGAAGGAAAATGCCCCAGGGAGAGCTTCACGAAATGAGAAGCCAAAAAAGAAAGCTAGCAGATGTTTGCCATGTGCTTTTTCAATTGAGAGAGAAATCCTGAACATCATTGGCCTTCTCAAACCAAGGTATCATTCCCTGGATATCTTAGATTGGAGGTTTCTATAGCCTTGCTTTAGTTGGGACATTTTCACAGCCTTAGAACTGTGGACTTGCAACTCAGTAAATTTCCCCTTTAAAAGCTTTTCTGTTTCTGGTATATCACACTTCAGCAGCTAGCAGACTAGAATAGGGTTAAGGTAAGCCAAATATTCTTTTGGCTATTGATATCCAGTTCTCTCATGCCCATTTATTGAAAAAACTATATCATCTCAGTCCAGTGGATTTGGTGGCCTTGTCAAAGATCAGTTGACCATCAATTTGGTGGTCTGTTCTTATACTCTGTATTTGATTCCATTGATCTATACTCCTATCACTGTGCCAGTACCATGCTGTTTTCTGATACCACATTTGAAAATCCCCCAATAACCTTTCATCCAGAGGATTCATCTATTGATGAGATATTTTTTCTATTTTTATTGATGAAACAACATACAAACACAAACATTCTTAACTTACAAACATTCCATACATGGTGTACAATCATCACAATATCATCACATAGTTGTATATTCATCACCATGATCATTTTTTAGAACATTTACATCACTCCAGAAAAAAAAAAGAAAAAGAAAAAACTCATACATACCATACCCCTTACCCCTTCCTCTCATTGACCACTAGAATTTCCATCTACCCAATGTATTTTAACCTTTGTTCTCCTTACTATTTGCTTATCTTTTTAGCCATATTTTTTACTTACCTGTCCATATCCTAGATAAAGGGAGCATCAGACATGAGGTTTTCACAATCACACAGTCATATTGTAAACATTATATCTTCATACAATCAACCTCAAGAAACACAGCTCTACACTTTCAGGTACTTCCCTTTGAAAGGAAAAACAGATACCTATATAATGCATAAAAATAACCTCCAGGATAACCTCTCAACTGTTTGAAATCTCTCAGCCACTAACACTTTATTTCTTTCTCATTTCTCTCTTCCTCCTTTTGGTCAAGAAGGTTTTCTCAATTCCTTGGTGACAGATCCCAACTCATCCCAGGATTTCTGTCCCACATTGCCAGGGAGATTTACCCACCCCTGAGAGTCATTTCCCAAGTAGGGGGTAGGGCAATGGGTTCACTTGCCATGTTGCCTTAGAGAGAGAGGCCACATTTAAGCAACATAAAAAGGTTCTCTAGGGTTGACTCTTAGACCTAATTTTAAAAAGGCTTAGCCTATCCTTTGCAGGAATAAGCTTCATGGGGACTAATCCCAAGATCAAGGGCTCATCCTATTAATTTGGTTGTCCCCACTGCTTGCAAGAGTATTGGAAATTCTCCAAATGGGGAAGTTGAATTTTCCCTCCTTTCTCCCCATTCCCCTAAGGGGACTCTGAAAATACTTCTTTATTCACTGCTCAAATCACTCTGGGATTTATCAGAGCATCACACAAACCTGGACAAATGAACACAATTTCAGCCCTGTTCAAGATTCCCTGTACTTATGGTGCTTAACTAAACTGATCATACAAGTTAAATTAGGAAATGCACTACCCCCAAAATATATTTTGCACCAAATAAACATATTGATGAGATTTGCCTGAACAATTTCTTGAAATATTGCAAAACAGATTTTCTAATCCTGTCATTCTTTTGTAAGGCAGACCTTTTCCTCATCAACTCAGGATATTAGATATCCATGTAATACAAGTCATATGGGAAAGACAGAATAAATGCTTAGTTCTTTCTGTTTAATTTCCAATTTTTAAATAAAACTTTGGTGCCTTCCTTAATTATCTTTAATGGTAACCAATGATTTTTTTCTCTCTTCTTTGGGGCATCGTCATGAATTTACATTTTTATATATTCAATATGTTTAAATCAATTGCAGGTTTTTAATGTTTAAATTGTATTATATTTTCCAATGTGATGTTTCTGTGTCTTTTTGACATGAACCTAAAAGTTTTTGAGGGCTTTCCAACTTTTTAGCTAAAGAGATAGCCCAGGCTCCTCTTGTACGTTTTCTGAGAAATGGTATCAGCTATTGATCCTGGTTTCTTATAGCAGGAAATGATATTTATAGACCAAAATCTGGGTGCTTGGATGTACCATGCTACCAAATAATCAAAGCCTTTTCAGTAGAAAGAGTTAGAAAAAAAGTGTTTTTGATCATTAAAGTAACTCATTAGTTTACACTGATATTTCCAATTCCAATTTAACTTTTACTTAAAAAATATTTTTATTGAGCCATCTTCATGCACCATACAGTCCATCCAAAGTATGCAATCAGTGGCTCACAATATCATCACATAGTTGTGTAGTCACCATCATGATCATTTTTAGAACATTTGCATCACTCCAGAAAAAGAAAAAAACAAAAGACCCATACATCTCAACCCCCTTACCTCTCCCTCTCATTGACCACTAGTATTGAGACTTACCCCCATTTTTTTATCCACCATTATTTATTTATTTTTATCCTTTTTTTTTACTCATCTGTCCATATCCTGAATGAAAGAAACATCAGGCACATGGTTTTCACAATCACATGGGCAAATTGTAAAGGCTGTATAGTTGTACAATCACCTTCAAAAATCAAGGCCACTGGAAAACAGCTCAACAGTTTCAGGTACTTACATCCAGCCACTCTAATACATTATAAACTAAAAAAAAGAGCATCTATATAATACATAAGAATACTCTCCAGGATAACCTCTCGACTGTTTGAAATCTCTCAGCCAGTGAAACTTTATTTTGTCTCATTTCTCTCTTCCCCTTTTGGTCAAGAAGGCTTTCTCAATCCCATGATGGTGGGTCTCATCTCATCCCTGGGAGTCATGTCCCATTTTGCCAGGGAGATTTACATTCCTGGAAGTCATGTCTCACATGGTGGCTGTGGAGACATTGAAACCCTAGATTGTGCTGAGTCTTTTCTAGATAACCCTGTAATGGTCTGCCTTGAGGACATTGCCACTCCACCTCCAGCCTACCCTGAGGAAAGAGCTTCTGGATCTCCAGCCTACCTTGAGGAAATGGCTTCCTGACCTAAAGTCAGTCCTGAGGAGTTGGCCACCCAACCTCCACCTGGATATATTAACCCTTCAGTGCCTATGAGGCATGTAATTACCTCCCATAGGGAAACAGCCCTTGTTCCCCTGCCTGGAGTGATAAATCCTGTTTCACCAGATGAAACTGCAAAGGAATGCCCTGAGATAATTGGCTTGGGAGACACTTCTAAGTCTTTTCATTACCGCCACCACCCATCTTTTCTTCCAGACCCATAACTAGACTAAAGTCCCAACAGGTCCCAAAAGGTGAGGTACAGAGTGTAACCCATGAGGAGGTATGTTATACTCCAAAAGAACTGCATGAGTTTTCCAATTTATATAGACAGAAATCAGGGGAGTATGTTTGGGAATGGATTTTAAGGGTGTGGGATAATGGAAGGAATATAAAGCTGGATCAGGCTGAATTTATTGATATGGGCCCACTAAGCAGGAATTCTGCATTCAATGTTATAGCTCAAGGGGTTAGAAAGGGCATTAACAGTTTGCTTGGGTGGTTGGCTGAAATATGGATCAAACCTTAGATCCATATTACCTGAGATTGAAATGCCAGAACTGCTCTGCTATAATGTAGATGAGGGGATCCAAAGGCTTAGAGAGATTGAAATGTTAGAATGGATTTATCATGGAAAATCTGCTCATACACCACAGGAATGACCAGAGGACATATGTTTTACCAGAACTGTGAGAAATAAATTTGTGAGACTAGCTCCATCATCCCTGAAGACTTTTGTAGTTGCTCTTATCTGTAGGTCAGATATTACTGTGGGAACTGCTGTCACTCAGCTGGAATCTTTAAACACAGTGAGGATAATTGGAACCCAGGTTAGCAGAAGCCAGGTGGCAGCACTTAATTGTCAAAGACAAGGTAGGCATGGCTATCATATTGGACAGCAGACTCAAAGCAGGAATCAAAATAATCTGACTTGTGGCTTTGGCTAGTAGATCATGGGGTACTTAGAAGTACAATAGATGGGCAGTCTACTATATTTTTGTTTGAGCTGTGTAAGTAGAAGAGTCCAGGTCAAGTGAACAGAAGTCTAACTTGAATTCACAAAAACAGAGAGTCATGGCCCTTTAATAAATTTCCAGACTTGAGACCATTTACAGACCCAGAATGAGGGTAAGGCCAGGTCCCTTTGGAGAAGGACCCTGTTATACTGCCACAAATTTATACTGTTAATCTTCCTCCAATCCTTCCCCAAGGAGGCTTACAGTCTTTCACCAGGGTAGCTGTGCATTGGGGAAAAGGAAATGATCAGATATTTCAGGAATTGTTAGACACTGGTTCAGAAGTGACATTCATTCCAGGGGACCCAAAACGTCACTCTGGTCCACCAGTCAGAGTGGGGGCTTATGGAGGTCAGGTGACCAATGGAGCTTTAGCTCAGGTCCATCTCACAGTGGGTCCAGTGGGTCCCCAGACCCAGTCTGTAGTTATTTCCCCAGTTCCAGAATGCATAATTGGAATAGACATATTGAGTAATTGGCATAGAGAGCTAGGAGTGGAGTCCCTGGGCCATAGGGTCTGCCTAGCTTCAACTTTAAAAGATAAGGCTGAGCTGTATTCTAAGTATTTGAACCAATTTATACCCTTACCATTAGTGTATGAGTGTTCTACTTATTTCACATTCTAACCAACACTTAATATTGTCAATCTTTCTAATTTTAGCCTTTTTTGATGGGACATCTTAATGTAGTTTTAATTTGCATTTCTCTGATTACTAATGAGATTCATAAACTTACATTTGTCACTGGCCATTTAAATATACTCCTGAATATATTTCTTGCCAGTTTTTCTTTTAAGCTGACTTATTCTGATTTACAGGATTTCTTTTGGATATCATGGATACCAACTCTTTGTTATTTGTATTGCAAATATCTACTTACACTCTGTGACTTGGCTTTTCACTCTCTTACTGGTATCACAGGGTGAACAATTATAAAGTACTGTCAATATTTTTCTTTTATGGTTATGCCTTTTTATGTCTTATTTTTAAAAAAATCCTTCTCTATTCCAAAATCATGAAGATACATTCATATTTTATCTTTTAGAACCATCCTTGCATTCCAGGAATAAAATTGGACAGATATAATATCTTTTCTATGTAACACTGGACTTTATTTGATGATATTTTATTGAGAAATTTTGCATCTACAATCATGAGGGGTTGTTATTGGACTGTAACAACATAGTCCAATAGAACTTTTAGTGATGATATATTATTCTATAATGAGCCTGTCCAATATGGCAGCCACTAGCCCCTTGGCTACTTAGTATTTGGAATTTGGCTAGTTTGACTGAGGAACTCAATTTTAAATTTTATTTAATTTTAACTTAAATAGTCGCATGTTACTAATGGCTACAATATTGGACAGTGCAGGTCTGAAATTTATTTTCTCATGATTTCCTTATCTCTTTAAATATTTGCATATTCTTTTCTCTTGTTTTGATTTTCTTGTTCAGGACTCTCATTACATGCATGGTAGGTCTTTCTCTATCCTTCATATACATAATTTTCTCTCTAATCCTTTTAATACATTTATTTTAGCTTCATCCTGCTCTCTTTTCTCTTGTGTATCCTCCACTAGGGTCCTTAGCAGTCATCATCTGCTTTTGAGTCGGAATTTCATTATCTTTTCATTGATGACTTGATTTTATTTTTCTTACACTTCTTTCCTGAACTCCATGAGATTATATTTTATCTCATCCTGTTTGCTCAGTTTCTGCCCCAACTGCTTGTACTTCTTCCCTGTGCTCTTGCTTAGGAGAGGTCATCCCCCTTTTTTTTTTTAGCTTTAGGGTAAAATGTTTGTCCTAAAGTGTTTTTTTTAAATATGTTCTGTTACAACTGTTTTTTTTTTCTAGTGAGAATTCCTCACCCACTATGTGCTTTTTTCTCCTTTCCTAATTTATTTGTGGTATCTTTTTATATATCCTGTATTGGATTCTTCTTTTAATTAAGCATTCTTGAAAGAAGTGAGAATTTCTAAATCAGTTATCTGCAGAGGTCTGTAGTAGAAAAAACACCAGAGCTATGCTTCAAGGTAGCTAGAATTTTTTTTAAAAAGAATCTTTGGTTTTGTATGGGAAACTTTTTTCACCCCATCCAATGGAGATTTGGAGTTTTCACAATTCAAAAAGCTCTTCTCCACTGCTGCAGAGAGAGATTGCTTTCTAAATGTAAGCCTTTTCTGTGTGATTCCTTGTCTAGTCTTAAGTCCTCTGCTTCTCAGAACCTGATTTGGAAGTTCTGTCACCAGTTATTGCTCAGTTCATACTATTAAAGTAAGGGGGTTAGAAATTGTACTTCAGGATGTGCCTCCTAACTTTGAAAAGTGTACTTTTGCTATTTCTCTTAAAGCTTGTCACTAAGTTCTCTCTCCATTGTCTTTTCTCTTTATCCATTACCTTTTAACTACTTTTCTAGTTTGCTAGCTGCCAGAATGCAATATACCAGAAATGGAATGACTTTTAAAAAGGGGAACTTAATAAGTTGCAAATTTACAGTTCTAAGATCACAAAAATGTTCCAATTAAAGCAAGTCTATAGAAATGTCCCATCTAAGGCATCCAGGGAAAGATGCCTTGATTCAAGAAGGCCTATGAAGTTCAGAGTTTCTCTCTCAAGTGGAAAGGCACATGGCAAACATGGTCAGGGTTTCTCTCTTGGCTGGAAGGGCACAGGGTGAACACAGCATCATCTGCTAGCTTCCTCTCCAGCTCCCCAGAAGGCATTTTACTTCTTCATTTCCAAAGGTCACTGGCTGGTGGACTCTCGGCTTCATGGTTCTGCAGCATTCTCTGTTGTGGCTTTCTTGTGGTTCCATCATTCTTCTCTGCTCTCTCTGAATCTCCTCCTTTCTCTAAAATGTTTCCCCTTTCATAGGATTCCAGTAAACTGCTAGAGACCCACCTGAAATGGGTGGAGACATGTCTCCACCTAATATAGTTTAACAATCACTCTTGATTGAACCACATCTTTAATGATCTAATTAAAGTTTCAAGCATAAGTACTGAATAGGGATTAGAAGAAACATCTGCCTTTACAAAATGGGATTAGGATTAAAGCATCGCTGTTCTAGGGTACATACATCCTTTCAAATTGGCACAACTACCTTTCTACCTATTGGGTGCCTGGCCTTTAACTCCTAATTTCACTGAAAATGCCATTTGTGATTTGAGGTAGGTTTAGGATTAGGATGGTGGCTGGCTAAGAAAAGGGCAAACTCCAAAAAGGTGGTCAGACCTTAAGGAGAAAGATATCTCTGAGAAGAACAGCAACGAGCAGCAGCTGGGGGCTAAACACCCCCCACCTGAGTGAGTCATTTACCTTCAAGCATCACAAAGGAGGATGAAGATGGAGCCAACTGACCCCATTTGAGTGAGTCATCTGCAATCAAGCATCCATAGATGAGGGAAAAAGGGAGGTAAGTTTGTTAAAGCTGCGAGAATGCAATATGCCAGAAATGGAATAGCTTTTAAAAAGGGAATTTATCAAGTTGCAAGTTTATATTTCTAAGGCCACAAAACATCCAAACTGATGCATCCAGGGAAAGATACATTGACTCAAGAAAGGGCCAATGATGTTCAGTGTTTCTCTGTCAGCTGGGAAGGCACATGGTGATGTCTGCTAGCTTTCTCTCCTGGTTTCTCATTTCAAAATGGCTTCCACAGGGCATTTTCTTTCTGCATCTCCAAAGGTCTCTGTCACCTTTGAAGCTTTTTCCAAAATAGTTCCTTCTTTTTTTTTAGATTTATTTTATTTATTAAACATACCCACATACAAACACAAACATTCTTACCATATGATCATTCCATTCTACATATATAATCAGTAATTCACAATATCATCACATAGTTGTATATTCATCATCATGATCATTTCTTAGAACATTTGCATCAATTCAGAAAAAAAATAAAAAGAAAACAGAAAAAAAGTCAGACATACCATACCCCTTACCCCTCCCTTTCATTGATCACTAGCATTTCAATCTACTAAATTTATTTTAGCATTTAAAATAGTTCCTTCTTAAAGGACTCTGGTGAGCAGCCCCACCTTGAATGGGTGGATACACAGCTCCATGGAAACCACCTAATCAAAAGTCAGGATTAAAGAACCTGGCTTTTCTGGGGTACACAACAGTTTCACACTGGCACAGGAGGGTAGTAAAACAGCTCTTAAAAATTACAGGAGTAAAAAGAATCTATAAAAGCAGATTGCCCCATAGTATTGGGGCCTCTCACCTTTCACCTCTCTTTCTTTACAGGAGTGCCCACGTGCTCCTTCTCTGCATGTGTACTCAATACATTTTCTGCCTGCTGACTCTATACTGTGCTGTGGGCTTGAATTTTTTCTCACAGCATGGACAAGAACCTAGGAAGCCAAATCCAGCAACAGATTTGTTTCTTATTTTTTTATTTCTGTTTTCTATGATTAAAGGAAGAAAAGAGAGAAGTCCTAACTTGCTAGGAGCCTGTTTTCATCTCAGTTTTACATTGCCTTCTCTTCTTTTCCTCCTTGGAAAAAAAAATACATTAATTTTATTAGTCTTTTCAAAAACAAACTTTTGGCTCTTTTGATCCTCCATTGCCTCTTCTTCTCTTGTTTTCTTGCTCTTCTTTATATCTTCTTTCTTCTACTTCTGTTCTATTGCATGCTTAGCTCATTAGCATTCAGACTTTTTTTGTTTCTAATATTCTCCCTGAACTATTGTTTTAACTGTATCCCATAGATTTTGACATGTGGTATTTTGATTATAATTCCATTTTAAATTATATTCTAGTTGTCCATTACTTTTTATTTGGTACATGACATCTAGAAGTGTTTTTAAAATTCCAAATGTATGGGTTTTAAAATATCTATTGTTAATTTTCAGAACTTTATCTGAGAAAATTTATGTGGCAATCTCCAATGCAATATGTATATATTCTGTCCAATTAAACAGGCAAAAATGACTTTATGACAAGGATTTTAATTTATGACATGGTATTGAAAACCTTATGTTAAACTGTAGCATTCTCATTTGTATTTTAAATGCCATGATTGAATAATATGCTCAAAAAAAGGAGAAAAGCAGATAACAGACTTGTATTAGAACTCACTTGCTTTTTTTAATAAACTTTTTTATTAATTAAAAAACTTAACAAAAGAAGATTAAAATATCATTCCATTCTACATATACAATCAGTAATTCTTAATATTATCACATAGTTGCATATTCATCATTTCTTAGAACATTTGCATCGATTTATAAAAAGAAATAAAAAGACATCAGAAAAAGGAATAAAACAATAATAGAGAAAAAAAGATTATACCTACCATATCCCTTACCACTTGCTTTCATTTATCACTAGCATTTCAAACTAAATTTATTTTAACATTTGTTCCCCCTATTATTTATTTTTATTCCTTATGTTCTACTCGTCTGTTGATATAGTAGCTGAGAGGAGCATCAGACACAAGGTTTTCACATTCACGGAGTCTCATTGTGAAAGCTATATCATTGTTCAATCATCATCAAGAAACACGGCTACTGGAAGACAGCTCTACATTTTCAGGCAGTTCCCTCCAGCCTCTCTGCTACATCTTGAACAACAAGGTGATATCTACTTAATGCGTAAGAATAACCTCCAGGATAACCTCTCGACTCTGTTTGGAATCTCTCAGCCATTGACACTTAGTCTCATTTCACTCTTCCCCCTTTGGTCGAGAAGGTTCTCTCAATCCCTTGATGTTAAT
>PVIY010038823.1:0-23587 GCA_004026745.1 Myrmecophaga tridactyla | reverse complement strand
GACATGGAATTAGATTGGGACCACCAAGATAACACAAAATAATCTCCCTAGCTCTAGCTCCTTAATTTAATCACATTTACAAAACCTCTTTGCCATTTAAGGTAAAGGTTTTGGGGATTAATATATAGGCATCTTTTTGGATCCATTATTCTTCTATCCCAGCTCTAGAGTGGTGCATTCTCCCAGCTTTTACTATCCTTCGGTACTGTAACATTTCTTGAATTTCCCCTTAGCCTTGTCAACACATTTTTGAATAACATGCTATAAAAAACCCATCCTGAGAGTGCAAGGAAATTGACATCCTCACAAAGCTAAAAAGAAACAAAGTATTGGACAAGAGATAACAATTTAAAAAAGACTATATAATCTTTGAGAAAAGTGTAAGCTGATGTAGAATTGGTAGCTGGGTTAGTAGTAAGTAGAAACCCAAACTGAAAGGATTTTTAGAATAAGAGAACCATGTGAAACAAGTCAAATAAATTGGAAGAGTTGATGATAAAATCAGGGCACATAGGAACCAGAGAGACTGCAGAAGACATGAGTGAGGTTAAGCCTTTAACAACAGACTGGGTTGAGTAAGTATCTGTACAACATCTTAACTATATTTTCAGGCAGAAAAGTGGATGTTTATTTTCTAGAGACATTGAATGGGCTAGACTTTGAATTCCTAAGCACTTAAAAAAATGGCAGAAGGGAAGGACTCAAAAATCTGTCCTCTCATGAAGGAGAGAGTTGTCCAGCCAGCTAGCAATTTTCTAAATTCCCAGAAGGCAGAGAAATAAACCCCAGAGTTGGAGATTATAGAACCCATCTTGGAACTAAAGGAATTATACCTATATAAAAGATCTTAATATAATGAATTTAAGGGATTCTCTAACAAAATGATGCTCTCCGGTAATAGGTTGAATTATATACCCCACCAAATGCAGGTTCTTAACTTAATCCATGTCCCCGTGGGTGTGGACTCATTATAAACAGGATCCTTTGAAGATGTTATTTTTAGTTAAAAGTGAGGAGAACTGAACAAGGTGGGCCTTAAGATGGATTACTGGAGGCCTGATAAAGAGAATCCTGAAGTCACAGTTGCAGAAGCAGGGGACATAACTCAGTATTGCCATGTGACAGGAAGCAGAGACACAAAGCAAGGAACCTCAACAATGGCTGACCACTATCACCAGAATGCTAAAGATTCTGGAAGAAAGCAAGCCTTACCAATATCTTGATTTTGAACTTCTTCTAGCCTCAAAACCATAAACTGATAAATGCATGTTGTTTTAACCAACCAATTGTATAGTATTTGCAATAGCAGCCTGACAAACCAAGGAGATTTCCATTACTTATCACTGACAGTGAATCAACTGGGTAATTTCTCATAGAAAATAGAATTTCTCTCAAATTTCTATTTGCTGTTTGAGAGAATGAGCTAGACATGTTAACAAGAACAAAGTGCTTTGGGAAATAAGCCATCTATAGAATAAAAAATGACCTTCTGGAATTCAAAAAAGTTATAATGTATATATATGAAATAAATTTTTAAAAAAATGCTATAACCAAAAGTCAAAAGTATTTTCCAAAAGAAATAGAGCAAATTTACACAAAGATGATAAAAAATGCTTATAATATCATCCAAAGTGGTCCAATAATAATCTAAAAATAATTTTGGAAAGAAAGAAGACAAAAATCAAAGGACAAAGTGAACTAAGGGTCTGAGGATGAGGCCCAGATACTTCCTTTGTATCTATCTATTGGCTTCTAGAATGCGTGCTTGGGAATTAAATCCAATGTGATTTAGAGTTCATTCATGAAAATAGCATCTCCAGTGGTACCAGCAGTTTTGACCACTGATGCTAATGTCCATAGCCAGCACTGTTAGCCAAAATTAACTCTTGCTTTGTGACCTCTTTTGTGGTTCCTTTTGTTATCCTCTCATGATTCCTGCATACTTCTTATCCAGCTCACATCCTTTTCAATAATGTATGAATTTATTATGATCTTCAAATAAATTTCTGTCTGCTTATGTTAGCTAGGTTTGATTTCTCGTTCATGCTACTAAGATCAATGAACAATATATTGCCGTTTTAGTACTTACTTGACTTTTTCCCATGTGCATGTCATAATTATAGAAAAGAAGGAGAAGGAAAAAAAGGAGAAGAAGAATGATTACTCTGAGAAAGGGTTTATTTATAGCAAAATCCTAGCACGTTTTGATTTTTTTTTTTCAAATAGCAAGAACTTGTCTACTTCTAGCTTTGCTAAGAAAGATATAGATAAGGAAATAATAGCTTTTGTAGAAATTATGCATTTGGGGCTGGCACGAGGTTTAAAAACTTATCATCATTGGCAAGTAGGTATGAATTTATTAAGTTATTTAAATAAATAGGATCATTTTGCATGATTTAATAGATTATTTTCTTTCATTTTGCTTTTATTTTTATTTGGCGATTAAATGCATATTCATTCAGGAACCAAACTGTCTATCATTTCTTCCTGTTTTATCTGCTGAAATAAAATGCCTCCCATTTTTCACTGATAATGTGATTATTTTTCTGAGAAGATATTTGTAAAAAAAAAATCCCTCTGCTCTGGGCAGGCACTTCTAAGTAAAAAAGTGCTTAGATTTCAACAATCAGTCTCTCTCTCTCTCTCTCTCTCTCTCTCTCTCTCTCTCTCTCTCTCTCTGTCTCTTCCTGTCTCTCTTCCCTGCTTTTGCTCTCTTTCTCTCCTTGTCTCACTCGCATCCTCCATATGCATGTGCACATAAACAGGTACACACACACACACACATTTAGTATTCCTTGTTAATCCATTCTCATTGCTATTTAATGAAAACTCTTTTTATAATATTGAATCCTAAATTTATCTGTTTAAAAAATTAGTTTTTATGCACCTGGAAATATATATGGGAGTTTAGAATCATAGTTTTCTAATATTTATATCTATAACTAAAGTAAGAACAAAGTTTCTTTTCCTTATACATATATATTTGTAGATTTTTTTTTCTTATGAGTTGAAGTCTATTTTGGAATTTATTGGTTCCTAGACAAAGGAAAATAGCTGTAAAAAGAAATCAGGTATTTTTATTATTCACATTGCATGAAACAAATGTCAGATTTTGTCAAGTCCTGAGCAAACACTATGTTTGTTTTGTGCATTGTGATGAGAACATCTGAGTCATATATAGCATTTTATGAGGACATATTATAATCACTCAATCCCATTAGACTGAGTAAATAAATTAACTCTAAAATTGCTGAAATTTATCACAGATTCCAATAAATGTTCATGCACTATTTGCCCTGCTCTCCTTAAGCATGAGACTCTAGGTCCATTTTAGGCTTCTGCATAAGGATTAGCCTTTCCAATCACATTGAATGCCAGATTGTAACTACAGCACACAGTGTCATGCTGCAGATAATCCAAGCCCTTGATTAACGCTCTTATAATCAATTGCTGTCTGGAATTGACTCCTTCCCATCACACTCTTCACAAAAAGAGCAGATGGTATTTAAAAGGTTATGGCAAGAGGGCTTTAGAGAGGTCAAATGGAACATCGATCAAGGGGGCAGAAAAATTGTCTTTTTTTCTTCTTTCTTCTTATCCTAAGAATCCATAAGGGAATGAGGTGTATGAAATATAGTTTGATCTATAGTTCAAGCAAAGATATTTTCTTGTTTCAAATTTATATGTTGTTTTGGGTAATGAACCTGGAAATTGGTTTCCTTGTGTGCCAATAAAAAAAATTAGAGCAGTATGAGCATCTCAAACACATAATTCTGAGCGTCAAGGAGATTTTTTTCATGTTTATTAATATAGTCAAAATATTCCTACCTAAAAAATACTTTAATATACATAAAAGATTCTTAGATTTTTACAGCAGAATGGGCTTTATTTATAGGAACATAAAAATTTTTCATTTTAATGTGAAATTAAATGTAATGCTTGCATGTACATTGTCTCTTTCTTTTTGTCCTGTATCATGTCAATGACAGTCCTTCGTATATATCAAGGTGATCAATTATTTTTTTAACAATATGATTAATTCTAATTAAATAAATCATCATAAGGAGGCTGCATTCCCATGTGCAGAAAATTAAGCAAGAAATGTCAATGTAAGGTTTTTAGAAATAAAATTTGTTATTTTCATAAATTTATGCCTTCAGATACATGGATGCAGATGTCCCTGTCATGTGTATATCTCTTCTACAGAGCATAACAATAATAAAGATATTCAATTTACAAATAAGGAAAATGTGTACCCTTGAATTTATGGAGAAAAAGAATATCAGGCCTTTTGAAAATGATCAAAGAATTGTTATGATAGGAAACATATGTACGGCACTCTCTTGTTCAGTGTTGTCACACTCATTACCTATTAAGACAATAATTATTTACCAAGTTATTACTCTTTACATACATGCTAACCATTTGGGGATGTGAGGACATATCTTCATTGTCAAATTTAAATATGCTTTTGGAGGAAACAATTGAGTACCATAGGCAAAAATAACATTCTTTGGTCTTCAAAATTTTCATAAGGGAAAAATTGGTTAAATATGATATGAATAGTTGTTCCAATAATGTTGTTAAGATGTCACTAGTGAAAGTGATATCTGTGATCCAGACTGAACCAGAAAGTTTTCAGGTTGCTTTAGGGATGAATACATTTAGGACATCTTTGGAATCAGGTCACACATTGCAGACAGATGGTTTGGTAGAAACAAAGGCAAAGAAGTTGAAGATCTGTAGCTTCAATTAAAATTTCATATAAAATCATCTTTGAAAATGTATGTTGAGGCTAGTTTCTAAAGGAGCTTAAATGTTTTAACTTTCTGATGTACACACAAGTTTTTCATCAGGGAAATTTGGTTTCACATAATGAGGTGTTACATCTCTCCAGTGGTATACAAAATCTCTCCAGTTACTCTAACATTCTCTCTTACACGCATATATGTATTTTAGAATTTTTCTATCTACTAATATCATTAACCCTTATCTATTAAAAGCTGATTTTGCTAGATGTGACTCTCAAGGAGCATACAGTTAATTATTTAAAAGACTAACATTTCAAAGTTTTGAAGAACATTCACTCTGTATTTGTGATATGCATTACAATAGGAACCAGAAGTAAACAGAAAGGTTTCATTGACAGACACTGATTTTTGGACTTTGAAGGGTTTATTAAGTGACTGTCTTGATTATTCCTTGGGAATGCCAGGCCTGATAAGATATGGGTTTATTTCTCAACAGTTCCCAGTCTAAAGGTTGCAGTTGACCCCTGTGTGTTGCAGGTAAGTGGTATGGCTCACAGAGGAGGCATATGTGACAGACCAAGGAGACTTGTTGGAGAAGGAGATGCGAGCTGAGGTTAGAGAGGAACAAGACCTTCAACATGATATGAAGGGGAAAATGCCAGAAAGGCCTGGGCAGGTATTTGTAAATGTTTCTATCCCACCCAGAACTTCTGATACAATGCTGGAGTCAGGACAAGGGGCGTCTTCCCAACCCATGAAGAATCACTGAATTTATCCGGGTAAAGAAAATGAAAAAAGCTGGTATTTTAGAAGTATCTGTATTTAATTGTAGATTATTTTGCATTAGTATGCAAAATAGGAATGAGGCTATAAATAGGAAAAACAGCTAGTATTTGCCTTAATTCTAGAGGTGAAGGTTACATTTTTGCCTGTGTGGTCCCTTCAGCCACTAATATTACTCTGTATACGTGAGCAACTGGTAAAAGATGGAAAAAATTACCAGTAAATCACCAACATGCTTTAAAATACAAAAACTTTTAATTTGTAGAGTAGAAATAAAAAAATCGAGGGATGTTGACTGGATCACATTAATTTTCTCAGACCATGTGTGAGCTACCACCATTTCCTTGAGGAAGTAACTCCTCCCTTCCCAACCCTCAATGCATTTGGAAATAAAAATGGGAGGTAATGTCTTTTTCCATGGTCTGCTTCCTGGCAAATGAGTCATTCAGGGGTGTGCATGTGACCTAACCTGGACTAGCTGGCCTTTTTCTCCGTACTTTTCAACCAAAGAAGCTAGGATGGAGTAACCTCTCAGTTTCTCAGAAAGCAGTGCTGTGAGATACAAGCCCAGAATAAGGGATTCCTTGTCCTGAGGTTCCCATCATTGTTTCAGAAAGTGAATGTGCCAGTTTGAAAACATTATATACACCAAAAAAGTCATATTTTAATCCTGATTCTATCTTTTGGGGGCAGCCATTCCTTTTAATCCTGTTTTAACATTACAGGGCAGAAACTTTTGATTAGATCATTTGCATGGAGATGTGGCATGCCCAATTGTAGGTTTGACCTTTTAATTAGATGAGATGTGATCCTGCTCATTCAAGGTGGGCCTTGATTAGTTTACTGGAATCCTTTAAATGAGGAAATATTTTGGAGAATGCTCAGAAATGACAGAGATGCCTGAAGACGCAGACACTTAGAGTGCAGAAGTGACAGACCCAACCTAGCCAGAGACCTTTGGAGATCAGAAGGAAAATGCCCCTGGGGATTCCTTATGAAATGAGAAGCCAGGAGAGAAAGCTAGCAGATGTTTCCATTTGCCTTCCCAGCTGACAGAGGAGTTCCAGACAGCATCAGCCTTTCTTGAGTGAAAGTAACCTCTCATTGGTGCCTTAATTAGAACATTTTTATGGCCTTAGAACTGTAAACTTGAAACTTATTTACATTCTTTTTTTAAAACCATTCTATTTTGCTATATTTGCTTTCTGACAGTTTAACAAACTAATAGTGTGAATATAGCATTGCTGAATTAAATAATGTTATTAATAGATAGATCCTTAGGATTTGACATTCTAATGTCTCATTTTTTTCTATGCATGAATTTTCAATAATTTCAAATTATTGAAAAATATTTATTGGTCATCTATTATAGGTAAAGAGTGTACGTTTGATACACAGAAGAATCCGATTCCTTTTATACCTTAAAAGCCATTTTTTTGCTAAAGGAGTTTTATGAATATGGTTGCTCCCCCTTTTCTTCACTGTGATATAGTATTTTAGGACTCTGTCCTTATTTTCTATGATCTATAAGTTGCATTACAATGAAGACCATTCCAAAAAACCCATAAGTCATTACGCGCATTGTGCACATAATGGCATTATTTTGTGCCATTATACAGCAATGAGTATGCTCATGCATTACCCAACATAAATATGAATCCTTATGTTAATAGGTAATATGTGAGCCTTTTAAAAGTGAACCAAGCTTTTGCACACTGCATATAACCGTACTCAATCTCTTCACAGACACACTAATTGTCAATGCTACAAAAGATATTTTATGGAGAAAAATTATCTCTGATTATATTCTTGCAAAGTAGTCTACCTGCCAACCACTGGCCCATGTTATTTTTTAAATATAGCTAAACAACTTAAATCAAAATCCTGTATTAGGACAGAAAAAAATAAAAGAGCCCTTTTGATTTTTATCTCCTGCAGGTATAAGAATGAAAGATTAGTTAATAAGCAAGAATTATCACCAATAATTATTGTGGCCATTTTCCTGGATTAAAACTGCAAACCAAGGTATATTTATCATAAATAACTCATTAAATAAAAGTTTGCCATTTATTTTTTATTTTCTGATTTTATATAATTAAACACTTTTTTTGGTAATAGAGGATGATACCTTTTTTATATTGAAAAAAATTACTATAGATCCTGGGAACAAAATGAATCACAGAGCTAGAGAATATAAACAGGTACCAGTTTGGTCAGGATTATCACAAAGACTACTGCAGTTGTAGAGAGCCTGGCAGTTTAGAAATACTCCTGGTTTCCATGGTGTGGGATGTTCTTGCACATCTCTCCTTTAATTAAAATAAACAAAACAGACATGAACCACTTGTGATGTGCACCGCAGGAACAAAGAGCATTAAGTACCTGGGTGAGCTCCATAAAACAATTAGAGCAATAATGCTTAAGGGAGAGCCTGGCATCAAATGGATTAAATTTTTTATTCAGAGATATGCTTAAAGACAAATGAGTTAAAAAAGAAGAAAAAGTCGTAATGTGTATTTTACCTACATGCTATCTTCATATTAATTTTTCCTGTGTTTTCACTCTTCATTGATTTAGAGGCATACGCATAGTGATCCAAAAATAGGCATACAAAAAGAATCACTCTGCTAGTCGGCATTCAGTCCTTTTTTCTCTATCAAGGTTTGTGCTAAATCTTGTGGAGCAAAACAAGGAAAAGCAGTTAAGCTCAGAAATTTTTGTTCAATTTGTACAGCTGTCAGTAAGGTAAAAAAGATTTTGCTCAAGAAGAATGGATACTTATTATTGACTCATTCATCCTAATGTTTTTAACAAAGTAGTGCATTCTGCAAAATAGCAGCAACTTTAACAAGGTAGCACATAGCAACATTATGGTAAGGAATCAAATAGCATAAAGGATTTACAATAAAGCAGTAGTATGAAACCATAGTCTTATTCATACCTCACTTATCCTTTCTCTTACTGCTATGTCCATAACCGTAGAAAATTTACATTTATCTCTATTTTTTCTAATGCATCTCTTACAGACTACATATTGTTTAAAGATAAGAATGTATCTTGTTTAGACAAACTTTCCTTACTCATCATTTCTCCTGATGTTTGATATTTATATTATTAATCTAGTTCTTTTATCAGTAGCTTGTATAGCTTTAAATAATACACTTAGAAACTCATCAATACAGATAGCACTTATTTCCTCTCTAATTTTTTTTAAAAATAAGTAGCTACATCTATTTCCATCTCTCATGCCATCTTTCTATATATCTCACATTCTGATAGGTATACTTTTTAAATATTAAAATCTTTTAAATATTTTCTTTCCATTTTTCAACTACAACTGTGTCTACCATGTTTATTTATAGTTAGATGTGACATTAAATATATTTAACAACTTTCACAGTATGGGCATGTAGCCTATCAGAACACAAGACCCACCAATTAGAACAGATGTGATCTGTGAACTGGTAATATCATACTAATACGTTACAGCTGAATTTATGACATATTTATGAGCTAATTATAAAATCTGAAACCCGTAAAGAATATTTATAGTATTAAAATTATTGAAATGTTTTTCAGTACCAGGCCATAAAATGTCCAAAGTCATGACTGATCAGATTCTCATGTCTTCCTACCATGTTTCAAGTTGTTTTATCTTCCTTGCTACTTGTTCTTCCTACAGCCTACTCTTTCCTTTTGTCCATTAAATATTTGCTAATAATGATGAGCTGATATGCCTTGCTAATAAATTATATCGGAAATAATTGACATGTAAACTCTCTTTCAATGGACCAGTACTAATTAAAGAGATACAATACAAAAAACCTCATTAAGCTGGGAAAACATTTAATGAAAAGGAAGAAAAGGAATAAAAGTACTTCCAAGAAAAATACACGTGTATTTATAAAGTGTGCATAAATGTCAGCAACATCATAGACTAATATGTACATTTGGATTTTTTTCCTTTTTTTTTTGTCTTTCTGAATAATGATTCTATGGTTATTAGCATACAAATCTTTCTTCTGACGTATTTGAAATTCCTTGGGGACATTATAAAGAAGTAGAATTGCTGAGTCATATGGTGAGTATATGTTATTGTTTTAGTTTTCTAGACAGCTCAAAGAAATTACCATGAAATGCATTGGGATAAATAACATAAATTTATTTACTCACAGTTTTGAAGCTGGAAAATGTCCAAATCAAGACATCACCAAGGCAATGCTTTCTTTCTGAAGACTAGTTGCTGACACTCCTTGACTCCTCTGTCACATGGCAAAGCGAATGAGTGTCTGCTGGTCTCTCCCTTTCTCTTCAAAGTTCCATTACTTTCAACTTCTAGCTTCTGTGGTTTTCTCCCTCTCATGTCAAAATTCATTCACTTACAAAGGACTCCAGTTAATAGAATTAAGACCCACCCTGATTGGACTGGGACATACACACCTTAACTGAAGTGGCCTCATCAGAAAGTCTTGTTAAAATGGATTCACAACACAGAAATGAATTAGATATAAGAACATTTTTTTCTGGGGTATGTACAGCTTTAAACCACCACATTCATATATATATATTATATATATTATATATATATATTAATAAATGCTTATTTTTCTCTGTAAAGAAATTACCAGACTATCTTCCAAAGTGATTATGCTATTTTATATCCTAATGAGCAATGGACGAAGATTCCAGTTTCTTCATATTAGAGTATACTTGGTATTATCATTCTTTTGCATTCTATAGTGTTACAGTGGTATCATATTATAGTTCTAATATACACTTCCTTAATGACTAGTGATGTTTGTTTTTCTTTGCTTAACAGCCATTCATATATCTTCTTTGGTGAAATGCCAATTCAAATATTTGACTTATTATCATTGAATTGTTAGAATTCTTTATACCTTGTGGATACAAGCCCTGACCTTTATCAAATATACAACTTGGAAATCTTTTCTACAGCTTCAAACTTTTCTTTTTTCCATGAAAGTGTCTTTCAAAGAGCAAAAGTTTTAAATTTTGTTCAAATAGAATGTATCAGTTTTTTTAATGTGCTATGTAAATATCTACATTCATACAATTCTGGAGTGCTAAGTGATGCCCATTAATGAACTTATTCAAAAATAGCATAATGTCATTTTTAGAAAGGTGATTCTAGAACTAAATTCTGCTTATTAATTGTAAAGCCTTTTAAACACAGTATATATGGGCATACTACATAGCTCTGAATTTCATGTTATTCATCTATAATGTAAGAATAATTATAGTATTTACTGCCTAGATCTTTTCTTGTCAATTAAATGAAATAAGTCATGTGCAAACCTTTAGAATTATGCCTGACATTTAGTAAGTGCATAATAAATGATACTTAGCATTATTATTGATATTCAAGACATCAAATTTAAAACTTTGCTCTAAATACAAAATAGTTTGACTTTTAGGGCAAGCTATATTGTCCAGAATCAGCACAATGTAATCCCATTGTTCACCCTTTCCAAACTAAAGTCTATATCGCAAATACTTTTGGACAAGGGACTATTGTCTGCTGCAGAGTAGTGTGAGATGATATAGCAGTTAGTAATTAAGTTTCTAGTAGGAGTATTATTAAGAATCCTGCCCACATATCACAGAAACTTCTTTCTGGACATCCTGAAAATAAATTCCTTGGATTTTAGTAAATGCTATACTTATCAGAAATCTGATTTTTATTTTGTATTTTATATCCCATGTATAAGCATATTTTGCTATTTTTTTCTATTTCTTTTGACCACTAAGAAATCGAGCACTAAATTTCTTATAAGTGCATAGTGGGCTATGATTACTTGTATGTTTGTTTTCGCATGTGTCTTATGGTACCTTTTCTCAGACCCTAAACTATTCATTTTTGCATTGCATGCATTTTCTGTAACTATTTCAAAAGCCTTCTGAAAGCAAGTAAGTTTGGTATGCATCAATAAATCAATTAAAAATAATCACTTCTAACCTACCACAAATTACTCATTCTTTATTAAGATTCAATCTATTCAATTGCATAATCAAGGGTTGTTCTCCACAACTTGGTGTTTTCCTTAGAATGTTGTGTATTCAAGGCAGGGGGATAGAAGAGCAAGGGACTACTTTGGAGGAATGCAACTCATCTGAAGTGGCTGGGGGGTGTCCTCTATGGATGTGAAGGTGTACAGGATCAAAGAATGGGTTCAGAGCATGGCCAGATATTAAGTGATATTATATAGTGGGTTTATTTTATTCTGTAGACAGTTAATAATCATTGCATCTTCTTAGCCAATGGGAAATAATGAGATGATATGATCTATAACACATCTATCTAAATTTTGTTCAAATAGGATGCATCATTTTGTTGACAAAAAATGCTAAATAAGAAGGTGCTAGAGGTAGAGATATTTGTTACTAAATTATTGTAAAAATTTAGTCAAAAAATGAAACTAAAATAGATCACTAGCAGTAGGAGAAGATTTATGAGAAACAAATGGTTATATCATTAGTTTGTTTGCTAAAGCTGCTGGAATGCCATATGCTAGAAATAGATTGGTTTTTACAAAGGGGATTTATTAGGTTACAATTTTACAGTTCTAAGGCCATGAAAATATCCAAATTGAGGCATCAAAAGGAAGATACCTTCTCTCAGGAGAGTCTACTGGCATCCAGGTTTATTCCGTCACATGAGAAGGCAACGTTTGCTGGTCCTTCTCTCCAAAATGTCTCTAGTGTTTCTCTCTTAGCTTCTTTGAACACTCTCGAAAATGCCTCTGCCTTTTACCCTCTCATAAGTGACTCCAGCAAGGGGATTAAGATCCACATTGAATTGGGTGGGTCATATCTCCATGAAAACAACCTAATCAAAAGGCCCTACTCAGAATAGGTCTGTACCCACATGGATGGAAAAAAAGAACATAGGCTTTTCTGGGTAAATAAGAGATTTATACTAGCAAATCATTACTTGCATTTATTAACTTGGGTTTGGGATGGCAAAAGATAAAGTCATTTAAAAGAGAAATATACCAAGGATGACCCTGAGGTTTTTGCATTGAGTTCTAACTCTAATCAGTGACAACAAATAAGAAATAGAATATAAATGTTTGAATTTTTGTTTGTTTATAGTCTCCAAATCCACAGACAAATTTCCTTTTGACTACGGGAAGACTATTCTCTCTAATAAGACCTGGAGAACTTGGGCATGGAGGGCTTGAAGTCTTAATATCCCTCTTGGCTGGCATTCTGTAGTCCT
Source organism: Myrmecophaga tridactyla (assembly GCA_004026745.1). Taxonomy (NCBI): domain Eukaryota; kingdom Metazoa; phylum Chordata; class Mammalia; order Pilosa; family Myrmecophagidae; genus Myrmecophaga; species Myrmecophaga tridactyla. The sequence continues at coordinate 10,813 of PVIY010038823.1, read as the reverse complement.
ACCCATTAACCCTTCTTGAGTAACAAGCTTCTGAGATTTCAGGCTGAAAGAGTTTAAAGTATGAGTAAGGACTCTGGCTCTGAGGAAATCAATGTTGACAGTTGGTGGAGTACTCCTTAACCTCTTTGCTGGATGGGGGGTCTGGGAACGCTACTGCAGAGGCATAGGGCAGGAACAGAATATGAAGATTTGAGGAAGAAAACTTGAATGGGAGGAATCCTTTTTCTGCAGAGAAAAGACCAATGCCAGTCTATATGGACTTGCTGGATTGCTTTTCTCTCTAGAAGTTTAAGAAAAGAATGAGTGGGCAGAATTCTCTTTGCCCTTGAAATTGCTTCCTTCTAGTCTCTCAGTAAGGAACTGACATCTTTTATTTTGATATATTGAAAGCTCATAAAATAGATTGCTGTAACTGGACCTGTTCCTTGCTAAGCAGACAAAATAATGAAATGTGATAACAGGATCATTAGCCCGAAAGGGAAAGAACCAATGAATTTTCAGATCAACTCCTAATGAAACTGAACTTCGGGAGAGGACAGAGGAGAACTTGGAATAACAACAACAAAATGTAAGATTATTCGAGAAAATTCAGAAATCACCCAAAGCTGGATATTTGAAAAATCAAAAAAAATAAAGAAACCTGGTTGTGGACAATGAAAAAAGGATGCATACAAAATGTATAAGATTGGGAATGAGAAGGACAACCAGCTGCAGATGCAGAAGAGGAAAAATAAAAGGTATTATGAGAAAGCAATATCTGTAAATTTATGGCCACAAATGTAGCTAATATGTTAAGGATGTTTAATTAATCAAAGACTTTTTCAATAGCAGCAAAATCCTCAAATCTAGAAATAGGTGACCTGAAGGATGCCAATCAAAGTCAAACAGAATTGAAGGGAAAATATGACATGGGGAGAGGAGTAGAAAGAGAAAAGCATTCCAAATAATATGCTTTTATTAATCATTTGTTTTCCAATTACTAAGAATTCTAATAAACCCATCCAAATAAATTGTTTGTCCTAAAACAATCTCCTCATACTTGACTTAATCCTTGAAGGAAGTATTGCTTGCATCATGCCCAAGCCCTTTCTCATGCATTGCACTTGCATTGCTAATTATAAAGTAGTCTTACTCACACAAAAAATAAAGAAAGAAAATTAAATTCACATTTTGGCTGTAAATCTGTCAGTTTGCATGAAAATAGCACTTCATTGTAGTCTGATAAGTCTGCAAAGAATGCTTGTTAAAAATCTGCATCACTGTTGCTAGTACTTTATATAGGACATCTTGGAATCTGAAAGCCTGACTTCTATCATGATCATTTGTTCTCAACTTCTATTTTGTAGACATTGAAGTAGAGGTGCCTAGGGTACATCCAAATACAGACCAATCACCAGGCACTTTGAAATGGAATGTGGATTGCAGAAAATTATGTGGATCTGAAGATACACTTTTGGAATTAATAGCATTTAGGAAATACTAAAAGTTAAGGAATAGCCACCATGAAGATTAGGAAAAAACAGGGGTCATATTACAAATATGAGAGGCAATCACTGCAAACAGCAGCAGTAGCATATTTGGTTCCATTTTTCTCTCAAGGTTTTGTCCATGTTTCCCCATCTCCCTAGGCTTTCAGCTTCATAGAAACTATAGTCACAGAAGCAGTGCTAACAGATTTTTTCCAAAATTTGTTCCCCCTATAAACTGTTCTCCTCGCCCAAGTCCTTGATTTCCAGTATTAAGTCAGACTCCAGCCCACTGCCTCCTTTGGAACATGTCTATTCTGCATTATTCTGCAGGGGTTAGGGTGCCAATCATCACTGCTGTCATTCAGACCAGACTTCATTAGTCCAAGGCATTCAGCTCTGCTCACCCACTTCAGGGATTCTATAATGTTCTGGTCTACAAATATGTTTATTTTGTTTTTTAAACTGACAATGCTTTGCTTGTTTTCATTGAAATTTTTCTTTTTTTATATATTGTTTCAGTTTGCTAAAGATGCTGTAATGCAATATAACAGAAAAGGATTGGCTTTTTCGAAGGGGATTATTAAGTTTATAGTTCTAAGACCATAAAAATGTTCAAATTAAGGCATCAACAAGAGGATACCTTCACTCAAGAAAGGCGATCACATCCAGGGGTTCTGTGTCAGCTGGGAAGGCATATGGCGACATCTTCTTGACCTTTGCTTCTGGATTGCACTGCTTCCAGCTTCTGATTCCAGTGACTTTCTAGGTCCCTTATCCAAGCATCTCTTATAAATGTCTGTATCTAGGTGACTGTTCTCTGTAGCATCTCTTTAAAGGACTCTAAACTAATTGATACCTACCTTGTATGGGCAGGGCCACGTTTCCATGGAAATAATCTAATTAAAAGGTCCCAGCCAAACAAGAGGTCTGCCCCCACAAAATTGGATTAGGATTAAAAGGACATGGCTTCTCTGGGGTACATAATAATTTTAAACCAGCACATATACCAGCCACCAATACTATATTTCTGGAATGTTTGAGCAGTGGGATACCTCAAATGAAAATCTAAGACAAGCGTCTTGATCAGAAATCACAGTAGTGTTTTTAAGAAAATTAATAAATCTTAACAGATGTGAAAATAAAAAAAATTCTGAAATTTAAGTAGGTTATGTATTATAATTTTTTATCAGAGGGTTCTGAAGTGGAGGGAGGGAGCAAGGGAAGAAAGAGAGATTGAGAGAGAAAAAGAGAGAGAGAGAGAATATTGTGTCCCCAGGGATTCAACCAAGGGGGGTGCAAGGGTAGTTCAGTGGTAGAATTCTTGCCTGCCATGCAGGAGACCTGGGTTCGATTCTGGGTCAATGCACTTCCCAAACAAACAAAGAATTCAACAAAAACAAACAAACAAAAAATTCAACAAACGGTGCTGCAATAATGGGATACTCACATGGAAAAAGAATGAAATGTGACCATGCCGTACAGCATACAAATAAAGAAACAAACAAGCGAACAAAAAGCAGATGTCATGAATCCTCATCTTTTACTCATATTAACCCTCATACTGGTTTCCATATAAAGTTGGAAATTGAAAAAAAAGTGTAATTTGAACAACAGAGTAAATGAAATCCTTCCTTTCAGACCCAACTCACAAGCCCTGAAGAAAACTGTGTTTTAGCCAAACAAACTTTCACCATTCTGAATAACAACTGTGCTCATTAAATTCTGGTACTTCTCTGTGCCTGTGAGGTTTGATTCATGCCATGAAAACAAAGTGCTCTCCAGATTCACATGCACTCCATGGGGGCAGGAACAAGAAGGAAGCTGGCCCTCATTATTTACCAGGAAAATTTCCTTTTTTGCTTCAAATAGTACTGTGAGTCATGGACATGTGTAACCCTGGGAGAATAATATTGTCTTGTTCTAAAATCAGAAGCAAAAGATAAGGGCTCCTAATTCCTTGCCCTACTCTGTTGAACTCATTTATTGTGTGACTTTGAGCAAAGTACTTAAATCCACTATTAAGTGTTTCCACAGACTTCTTGATACAGAGGTTACTTCCACTCAATCGCTCTGCCCCATTTCTAAACTCATTTTGCATTCTTTTCATCCTTCCTTTGGATGTAGAAAAAAGGAGATTCTCATGCTTTTAAGCATTTCATTCTTCATGCTCTGCTTCAAGATCTGCAAGGGGCAACTGATAGCTGTGCAGAACAAACTTTTCCTTGGTAAGCGACTGACTTTAAATGCTTACTAGGATTAACGTTTTGAAAATAGAAAGAAATAAGGCAAAAGGGAGAAGAATCTGGAATCTTAGCCAGTCTATACAATAATGACTTCCTAGCTATAAACTAAATGAGTTCATTGCATCCATAGGAACAATTTAATTTAATGTAATTGGAATGTGAGCAGAGAGAACATGTCTGAAGGCATCAAATCACACCTGGAAAGTAAAAAGTCGTAATCTTTCCCATTAAGTTAAATGAGGAAAAGGCCCATTTTAAGAATGACTTGTGATGCCATCAGCAATATGTCCCCAATTTTTGTAAATAGCATGGAATGTCATATCAGTTATTCATCTTCATGTTTCTCTATATAATTTAAAACATACTTGTTTATATAAAGTATGCAAATTAAGTTCAATTTTAAAAATGAAAGTTTTCTCCCTAAATTATTGGTATCTGAGAGATGAAAGGCAAAATAAAGTAGATAAAAATAGATATCACCTTCCATGAATAATCATTTCACAATGCTGTTTACAAAGTTCTTTCACATTTATTTTATGTTTTTACTCCCACAGCAAGCCCCAGAAATGGTGAGTATTATCACACCATTTTCAAAGATAAGAAAATCTGGGGCAGAGACAAGTTAAGTGGTTTTCCTTAAATCAATTAAGAATAAGTGTTAACATTAGGATTAGAACTTAGAGTTTCCAAGCCCTGGTCCTGACTTTTTTTCTTTCTCTCTCCCCACACCAGTCAATCAGAAATAACTAATTACTGATAATCACCTTTGTAATTTTACTATTATTAATCCATTCACAATCAACTAGTGTCAACTTTACTCTAAATATTAATTTGTATTTTATTATGCCTTTTCTTTTCCCCTGGGAAAATATATTGTTGATCATTTATAGTGCCTTCTTCTAAATTTATGGGTAGGAAAGCAATTGACCTGCTCTCAAATAGATGTCAAGCAATCCTTAATGCAAGTGATGATTTTTCATCAATTAATGATTTTCATTAGGCAGATAACTGGATCCTCTGCCTCTTTCAAAGTCTTATTTGCCTCTAGGCATGCAAAGAGTGAATAATTTATGTTACTTCATCATGTTTTCTCTTCATTGTATTGAGAACAACAAATTTAAAGCTTAACTTCCCACACAGTACCAGAAACTTTCAAGGTCCATGTTCAGAGTTTGTTAATTTTTGTGTGTTGCAATTTAGACTCAATTATTTCAATTTAAGACTCTTCAATAAATCTAGCCAATAGTTAACATTATTGTGTCCTCTACAATGTGGTAGATATTCACTCAATAAAATTAGCTGAACATATGCCATGACCAAAAGTGGAGCTGCGTATTGTAAGGCAGTTGGTCTCCAAGTTTCCTCAAATCTCATCTTAAGTATTATGTCCTATTCCATCTAAGACCGATCCTGTGTGTTTTTAGGAGCTAAAACAGAAACTTGGATCATGTAAAACAAAGCCTTCTAGAATTTTGCAATGAAGACATGTTAAAAGTATGTGCTCTAGGGGTACACAGGTAGTTTAGTGGTTAAAATGCCCACTTTCCATGGGAGAGACCTAGGTTTGATTCCCGGACCATGCACTCCCCCCAAAAAAATAAATGTGCTCTAAAACCAGCTTGGAATAGAATCTTGGCTCTAACAATTACCAGCTGTGGTACTTTGGGAACATTATATCATATGTTGGCATCCTCAGTATCAAAATTACAAAATGTGTACCTACTTCACTGGATGTATGATGGACAGACTCTAAGGTAGTCTCTAAGATCTCTGCCACCTGGTGTTTCCCACCTTTGTGTAATCTCTTCTTTTTGAGCATGGGCAGGACTTGTGGCTTGATTCATACAAAAGAATAATGCAAAGGTGATGGGTTGCAACTCTAGTGATCACATTATGTTATGTAAGAACAACATCCTGCTAGCAAAATCTCTCTCTCTCTTTTTTTTTTTTTTGCAGACTTTGAACATGCAAGCAACCATGTTAGGAGGCTGGCAAAGCAAGGAGTTGAGGGTTTCTTCTAGAAGCTGACGAGCTATGGGCAGCACCTTGAAGCTAACGGCTTCCAGCTAATAACCAATAAGAAGCAAGACCCTCAATCCTACAATCACATGGAGTTGATCCTGCCAACAAGTGAACTTGGAACTGGATGCTTCACTAGTCAAGTCTTCAGATGAGAACACAGCCTTACTAACACCCCAAGCAGAGATTTCAGCAGAACCCAGAATCTTGAACCACCATAATGTGAGATAACAGATGTGTGCTGTTTTAAGTCATGGAGTCTGTGGTAATGTGTTATAAAGGCCTAGAAAATCAGTACAAGATGCTGAGAAGATATATATTCTTTTGTCCAATGCCAAATACAGGACACAATCAACAAATATCTACAATTTTTATAAACATGTGATAAAGTTTTCTTTAACTTGTTTCCGATCACATAATATACAAATAAGAAATTAATTTTTTACACTGAATCAAATGCTAATATTTCATTGCATACTTGTTAAAAGAGAATTTACCCCTTTAACAAGATTATTTTGAACTTTCATAGGATGATTTAAGTTCGAAACTAGATTTTAAGATATTGAGAAGTAAATATATATTCATACAAATATATATGTAAGCTTTCATACCATTATTCCATTTATTTTATATGCATGCACATGCATTAATTGTGGTTTTTAATTCTTCTTTGCTGCTAGATTTTATGCTGCCTGAAGGCAATAAGCCAATGACTAGCTGATTATAACAGCAGCTCGCAGCACAGTATGTGGTGGTTGGTAGACACTTTGAAATATTTTCTAAATGACTGCCTTCATTAAAAATGCATTTATACAATTTATTCAGAAAACACTTATTGAACAACAATTCAGGGCTTCTGGCATACACTGAAGCCACAAATAATTTCAATAAGACTCTAACTTCTAACAGTTCATTGTCTAGGGATAGAGTCAGATATACATAAGCAGGCATCTACAACATGTTAAGTGCTAATAGATATACAAAAGGTTAAGAATGCAGAAATGAATGAGGCAATTTTCCAGCTAGTGGGGTCATGTATGGGTTTGTACAAATGGCAATTTAAATGAAAGTCAGAAGTTCACAGTTTGAAAAGCCTGGGAGTGAAGTTCATTCATCTCTTCCCTTCCCAGAAGATAAAGGTCATAGCCACACTGGCAAAGGGCCTAACAAATCTACTGTACATCCCATCAGTATTCTGTCTGGTAGCCCAGTGGTGCTTTTCTCATATATGAGAGGAAAAGAAAGTGATGTAAATACCAGCAACAGCTGCACAAGGTTTTGCATCTAAGAATATGGGACTTTGTCTAATTTTTCTCAAAAATGTTTTCAATGCCTAGGGAAAAAAACACAAAAGTTGAAGAATATCTTTTCCTGCTTCTTTAACTTCACTCCACACTTCCAATCACTGCATTATTATTGAACATTCTTAACGGCAAACTCTTTTGCTTTTTCTTTTTTTTGACAAGAAATAGATATTTTCGGAATCTGTCACTTCTGTTTTCTGTCATGATTCCTCTGGTGAGTAATTGGACTCTTTGTCTTACAATGTCTATGTCTTTTCTCTTTAACACCCCATCCAGTTGAACAGTACTCTATGAAATTCTGCAACATATTGTAAATTTTAGTTGATGTGCCATTATCTTCTTTGCAGTTTTAGCCTTGTCACTAATATGGAAAATAATTATTCAAATAAGTTAAATATCTAAGTAAAATAAAGGGTTTGGTCAATCATTGGGTTGTGGGAGAAATTTGAGCAAAGGGGTAATCTGCTTCCTCAGTGCAGAGACTAAATGCTTACAATCAGTCCAACTCTGTTTTTAAATTTACCTTAGCCTATGTTTCTATCTCAATTTTTAGAAATAAATAAATTACATTCATGTCAAAAATTTTACAGGTAACTTTTCTGTTACATTAATGTAAGATGTCTCTCTCTCTCTCTCTCTCTCTCTCTCTCTCTCTCTCTCTCTAGCCTCACCTCTCTCTAACACAGAAACACACGCACACACTGCAGACCCTCACAGCATTACATTTCTCAATGCCCTTGAGAAGATAGATGGGTAACTCAGCATCATAATTACACGTACTCACTGGTGTAATGAAGAGAATGATAAAATGTGTACACAATAGCAGTGCAGGGGAGAGGATACATAATTGGCAACCATTAATCTAATAAAGGGAAAAAGAAACCACTGGATAATTAACGCATGCCACACAGAGTGATCATTTAGGATAAGGATGACTGAAAAGACAGCACCATTACTTAGCTTTCCCCAATGGCTAAGAAAGCCAGAGTGAAAACAAAATGAATCTTTGGCCCAGACTGCAGCAGTCATGTTTACTGAGCTGTGTTAACGGTAGCCTCTTTATGAATCCATTTGGCAATATTCCTTTAACTCCTTCTTCTACTACCAAGATGTAAAATGTGTTTTTGTCCTTTTTAATAAAATTTGGTCAGCAGCGCAGATAAAAGAAACATTAAAATTCTACTAAACACAAACATTGGTTAAGAAAATATTCACCCATGTTTATGGATTGAAGACATTTGATAACCAAGTGTTTAAAAAGCTCCTATTGGGCGGCTGCCATGGCTCAGCAGGCAGAGCTCTGACCTGCCGTGCTGGAGGTCTGGAGTTCGATCCCTGGTGCCTCCTGCCCATATGCAAATTAAAAATAAAAAAATAAAAAGCTCCTATTAATTCGTTCACTCTTGGTTTTGGACTTCTTCTGAAATATGTACTCAAAAATGATATTTTGGCCAATTATTAAAAGCCACCCATACACATGGCATGCCACCCTTAACATGCATGGGGAGATGAAATCCACTCACACATTATACAGACAGGGGCACAGAAGAGACATAGATAATGAAGGCCTCATATGGCTGAAACAATGATCTTATTATTTTGTCATCCTCTCCACACATATGCAACTAACTGTATTCCAATGAAATTCATTAGGTCATATTTGAATGGTATTTATTTTAAGTTAACTATTTTGAATAAAAATGGAATGAATCATGGAGAACTATGAGGCAGGCTAAGAGAAGCATTATTATAACTACTTTATACCAGTTTTCATGTAGAAATCATCCATATGAGTGAGCCATTAGGTGAGGAATGGTCAAATATATCTTTAAAATGCTATCTCCTTTGAAACCCTTTCCTGTGTGTTCTTTGCAAAGGCCTAACTGGTCACACTGGATATTTACCATTAGGAAGTCCTCATCTTGTTCCTAGTATTTTGTTTCAAGAAACAATTTATGAATATCAAAAAATAAGAATATTAAGTAAAATGTACATGGTTAATTTTGTTATCTAAAAACTACATATGACTCATTTTTCTCAAGTAAAGACCATCACTAATAATTATAAGTAATTATTTCATTAATAAATAATAAGTAGTAATTATTTTGGAAATATTGAATTATATAATATTGCAAAATTCAAATAGAGCCATGTGCTATTATTTGCATTGAAACTTCAATTCATATTAGCTCCACAACTAATCATGAGCTATTTTCCAAAGAAAATTAAAGTAGGACATCTAACAGCAGGGTACCTCTTCCCTTGTCATCTGCACTGAAAGAGTTTCATTTATATCTACTTTGCTGATGTTTACATCTAGTTTCTCATAGCCTCTTACCTATTTACTTACACCTGTTTGTTCTCTCCTTTACTTAACTGTTCCACTTTTGTTATCTGAAAGCCATTTTTAACATTTTCTCCTGTAATTGATTGTTCCAGTTTTTGAAACTGTCCCAGGATTTCAGTAACTTTTACTTTAAACTTCTTTCTCAGATCATTTGTTCTTTCATTTCTATAGACTGTTGAATGATAAATGTCAATCTGGGCAAGGAAAGTAAAATGGGTGTTTTAACATTTGCTTTCGCATTTTATTTTTTACTTTTCCAAAAAAAATCACTTTTTTAAGTCTAAGCATTGTCTCAAAGGTTTATATTTGTATTTTTCCATATTCCTTTCCATTAATGCTATTCTCTAGAGACATGCATTATTTGCTTTTTCTACTGTGTAAAATCCATTGAGTGCACCTTCCCTTACATAGGTAACTGTACTGATCTGTGAAAATTCTACAATTTCCTCAATGCTATCTTAATACAAAAGAGTAATAAATAAAGAAATACAACTGAGTCACAGAAACTTTCATGATATATTCCCGACAAAATGTGCATGTTCTACAGTTATTGCACCATAGCAGTTTTCTGGATAATAATTTTGAAACTTTTAATAATTTGTGCTTTGGTGTTTTTTTTTAATATTTGCTGTCTGCTTGATTTTATATCCTTTAAAGGAAGACATATATTCAACACTTTTACTAAGACATCATAATTTTATAAAATATCCTGGAATTTGAGTGCAAGCTCTACAATTAATTATTTAAATGATAATGTTCAAGATCTTAACCACATTGATCTTCAGTTTCTCTTTAAAAAAAGATTAATAACAAGTATAATTTATTGAGCATTTCCAACAAATGAAAATTTTTACTGCTCAATATTTACTTTGGTAAATATATACATTGTCAATTTTATTCTTTACAAAAATCTCATGAGATAACTCTTATTATTATTGCTCTATCATGTAAATTCTCCCCAAACTTTTGATTCAGGATTGAAACTCAAAACTTTCTGACATTAATAGTAGGTCACACTGTTCTATCTATTTCACAGGTTCAGAATAGATGTAAAATTATGTATCAAAATATTTTCGTATTTCTTTTAACACTCAGTATATTCTTACACCAATTAAAAATGTACATTATAAGTAATTGAAAAACGTCAAGAAATATCCCTTTAATATAGTTGCACTATGGTTATGTGCAGAGAACTATGGACCAATCAGAGGACCAATGTCCAAGATAAAATGCTACCCTGAATAATGGTAAGAACATTTAAATGGTTATGATGAAATGTTAGAGGCTGAGTGTGGACCTGCTTGATAGTAACTCCAAGATCATAGTCGTAATTACCTCTGCCCCAAATTTTGTGGTATCTTCTTATAGAAACCCCACACATTTCTCATAGTAAGCATTGAGGAAGATCCCCTTCTGGATCTGACAAAAGCA
>PVIY010038822.1:0-18150 GCA_004026745.1 Myrmecophaga tridactyla | reverse complement strand
TGGTGGGAGAGGGCGACCGCGCCCGGATCCGGGCCGGGCTGGCGGATAAAGCGGGGTGGACCCAGAGGAGACCGCGCCTCGCCCCCGGGAGATCCCAGGATCCTTGAAAACCGTCTCATTCTCTTGTTTTAAAGATGGAGAAACCGAGGTCCCGAGAGGCTGTGTAACCTGGCCCTGCCATACAGTGAGGGCGATCTAGAACTACTTCCCAGAGATCCCAAGGCCCAATCTTCTCTCTAAACCTATAATTCCCATAAAGTGGAGGGCGGAGTTCGGGCATGTGTTTGCCAGTAATCATGCGTAGAAAAATGGATTCGGGGCGGGGTCGTTTGGTGGAATTGAAAATATGTACTGATAATATTCCTCCCAGGTAAAAATAAAATGAATTTTCGAATCGTAACCCATCTTATAAATGTACTTGTCCCAAAACATATTAGCGCTGGTAACAATCACAGTTTTTAATAACTTAACGTAAAAATAAGATTACAGTTGGTTCTTCTTAGCCTATAGTGTTACTGGGTAAGTTTCTGGCTACAGAATAGTTTCCTGCATGATTAGCATATTTTAGGTAATTTAGGTTTTTTTTTCATTTTCTGAAATAGAGATAATATGGATGTGTCTCAGGTCAGATCTTTCTGTACAACTCAGCCCAGAGAAGTGTTTTAGGTAATTTGTTAACACAATTTAGGCTTGTTATGATAATGTAAATAGCAGTGGGTTTTTGTGTGTGTTGAGTTAAAATTAACCTCTAATGCTGTGCTTTCTTTTGGCTGGAAAACATCTGTTAGAATCATAGGTAGAGAAAATTAAATAAATGGGTGTTCTTTATATAGAAATGACGCCTAAAAGGCAGGCTTGGAAAATGAAAAAAATGGAAATGGTGTGGGAGAGAGGAAGTGATGGGGGTGGAGGTAAAACCTGCAGTTCTGTTTTAATATCTTAATCTGAGTGTGAAGAAACACGCCTTCTAAGAGTTTCAGTTTCTAAGAGAAAGGCTTTTCGTCTGAATCCATGCTTTAATCCGGAGCCAAGATTTAGCCCTTGTGTCTCCATACCTTGTGTCCCTGAATGTAAATATAAATATTTTATAATAACTAGTTTGGAATCAAAATGATTTTTTTTTTTTTTAAAAAAAAGGCTCCTGGAGTTTGATAATCATTAGACAGCATTGCTGTTTTAGCTTCCTAACTGCCAAGACAAATGCCATACAATGGGTTGGCTTTAGGACAGGAATTTATTGGCTCACAGTTTCAGAGGCTAAAAGGCTTGCTGCTTCTGGGGTTGGTATCTTCTGGCTGGGGCTGGCAATCTTTGGGGTTCCTTGGCTTTTCCATCACATGGCAGCATTCATGGTGGCGCCTTCTTTCTCTTCCTGTTCTGTTGGCTTCAGCTTCTGGCTGCACACTGTAGCATAATTTCAGTCAGACTCTCATTGTTTATAAAGGACTCCAGTAATCCACATTAAAACCCAACTTGATTCAGTTAGGCCACACCTTATCTGAAGTAATCTCATCACAGGGTCCTATTTATGATGGGTTCACACCCGCAGGAATGGATTAAGATTAAGAACATGGTTTTCTGGGATACATCACTCCAAGTCACTAAATTAATAAAAGGCTCGCTTACTCTAATTTAATAACCTCCTTAGAAATATTATGACGTGACAGTTTTCAGGAGGAAGTCAGCCAGTCATTTAAGATTTTTCAGTAGTTGGATATGTACCCAACTAAATATTAAATATACCAAAACTGTCTTTGAAATTAAAAAAAAAAGAAACAAAATGAATCCAAATTTTGTTTTCCAAAGTTAAAATGTGGAAATTCATAAAAAACTAAATCAAATATTATGAAGATGCATGTGGAGTCAAAATAAAGCATTTGTAACTTCACTTTTATTAAATTATTCCTGAACAGTTAATTATTTTCTAGGAACATAAAAATCAGGTTTAAAGCAAGTAAATAGTAACATTTTTGTTTTGTGTGTGTGTGTGTGTGTTTTCTTTCAGTGACTTGGAATAATGTCTGGATTTCTAGAAGGCCTGAGATGCTCAGAATGCATTGATTGGGGGGAAAAGCGCAATACTATTGCTTCCATTGCCGCTGGTGTTCTAGTAAGTGTTATTGATAACTTGGGCCTTGATTTATTTGGTGTGTTTATGTTTATGTGTTTTGAATTCTGCATGATGTTTTTAAATGTGTAGTGTTTATTTTTGAGCCCTGGATTTATTTGAACAAATGTTGATTTTATTTTGTTCGTTTTTCCTGATGGGAGTTGTACGTTACTAGTTCCATTTGGAGGGTTCAAATTATGATTTGAAATTTGAGTAACAGGTTGGGTAATTGTTTTTTAACTGCGTAGTAAAAACGGTATAATAGGACAATACTTTTTTATATTTATTCATTATTTAAATTATGCCTCCTCTTATTGAGTATGTTAAGTTGCCAGGAAGTATTTAAGAAACAACCAAGTCAAAAACATTTCAAGAAGTAAGCATTACAGAAAAGATTAGCGTGGCTCCGGCACAAGGATGACACGCAAATTAGTGAAGCAGTCCATATTTTTAGGTAGGGTTTTTAACAAATGAGTATGATTGCTGAATCATTATGTTGATATTTCTTTTAGTCTCCAGTATCTTAGAGCAGCCAGAAGTAAAAACCTAAAATTGTGGAATTGTAACCCATACCAAACTCTGAAAGCTGTTCTAAAGCTAGTTGTTGCAATGTGCTTTGAAGTTTATTGCTTCTTTCTCTATATATTATTTTTTACAAAAAAAAGTCAATTGTGATGATAAATGCACAGTTATATGATGATATTGTGAACCATTGATTGTACACTTTGGATGCTTACGTGGATGCTTACATGGAATGTGAATATATAATATATAAAAAATATTAAAAAATGTTTCAAGAAATATGATTGCATTTCTTAATAATCTGAAGTTAACTGTTTTCTCAATCTCAAAAAATAGCAGAGAATTCCTCAATATATATTGCTTAGAAATAATTTACAGTATAAAATTCTTATTTTACATGGCATATCCCTCACGGGATCCGATATTTGTGTTTTATGATTTTATGATGTCATATGCTCTAAAGAGTGAATGTTAAGCAAAAGAATGACTGGAAATCTAAGTTTAAATATCTCATCTTTTTTTTTTTAATTTTTTTATTGATACAACAAAACAACATACAAACATGAACATTCTTAACATGTGAACATTCCATACTTGGTGTACAATCAGTGGTTCACAATATCATCACATAGTTGTATATTCATCATGCTCATTTTTTAGAACATTTGTATCACTCCAGAAAAAGAAATAAAAAGAAAAAAATCATACGTGCACATACCCCTTGCCCCTCCCTCTCACTGACCAGTAGTATTTCCATCTCCCCATTAAAGTATCTCGTCTTTAAAACTACTATAGAAGTTCTGCTCTCACAAATATGTAGAAAAGTTTGAAATTTTAATCTATGAAGAAAATATCTTGAATACTTTGAGCTGAAGGTTAAAAAAAAAAAGGAAAATAATGCTTACCAGTAAAAATGTCATTAATAGACTATGGATTATACCCAATAGAAATAATTTGAAAAGCGAATAATTATTTTTAAATAATTGCCAGAAGATGGCCAATTCTCAGTGCAAATTGGGTCAGGGTGGTGATACATGTAGGGGAGAGGGCTACTTTTCAAAATCTTGTAGGCTACTTGTCAGAATTTAATGTTTTAATTTTCTGCCAAAATGATAAAAGATATCTAAGCAGATTAATTGTGTTATTATCTGTTTGCCCATGATAATATCCAGACCCAAATTCAATTAAGATAAATTATAATTTGATGCCTAAATTGAATTTAGCATCATACCTGAAACCATCTGTATAGGCTGCACTATAATTTTTAGAACTAGGGATATCAAAAGGGAAAAGGTAACTGCAGAGCAATTACATATTTCACAATACCAAGAAGATAGGTAGAATTACTGACATCACATGCAAAATGCATTAACAATAATTTAAATTTTTTTCATTTTTGGTAATAACATCTTATATCAGCAACAAACCTCTCTAGAAGTCAGTTGGAATCTGAATCACTTTTTTCCTTTCAATAATTTGTTTCTCGTTCACAAAATTAGATTACAGACTTTATTATGACAATGTAAAATAATGATTGAAGTGAATTTAAAAAATAAATGCGTGTTATTAATTTGTAATTGCTGTCAGATTTAAGGGCGTCTAATATTCAATCACATATTAAGCCATATACTTATGATGTGCAAAATATTATGTTAGAATATTTAAGAAAATTTAGAAATTCTTTAGAAGAAATATCTTCAGTTAGAAACCTTACTTTCTTTAACCAATAAGTTCTGAAATTATTGTAATTTCCATTGCTTTCACCCTTTTTTTTGTTTGTTTTAGTTTTTTACAGGCTGGTGGATTATCATAGATGCAGCTGTTATTTATCCCACTATGGACGAATTCAACCACTCCTACCATGCCTGTGGTGTTATAGCAACAATAGCCTTCCTAATGTAAGTGTCACTGTTATTAATATCACTTATATAGATTGTCACAAAATAAAAATGCTTTACATATTACTGCGAAGACTTAATTCTTTTAAATGTTGACAATTTAACATAATGGCCATAATTAAAAAGACAGATAATAGAGAAGGACTCATAAAGAAAGGCAGCAGTCCTTTGTTCTATTCCTTCTTCCACCTCTCCTTCCACTTCTACTTCCCAGCTTCTCTTGAGTATCCTATTCTTAGGCAGCCAGTGGTGATAACGTCTCATTTAGGTCAGAAACAGTGTACTTTGTTTAAAATATTTATTAAGTTTTTGTATTCTGGGCACTGATCTAGGTACATGAGATACAGTAGTGAACAAAACAAGGAAAACTATGCTTTCATGGGAACTTGTATTCTAACTAACTAGGTAGACAGTAATTAAAGAGAAATAAATTAAATATATAGTATGTTATACAGTGGTAAGTGATAGGGAATAAAAAATAGGGCCGAGAAGAGAGAGATGTCAATAGGGGGTATGGATTTTAAATAGAGTCACAAAAGGCCTGATTGAGAAAGTGATTTTTGAATATATATTTATTCATGTTTTTCATTAAATTTGGAAAGTTTTCTGCCATTATTTATTTGAATGTTCCTTCTGCCCCTTTCTTTCTTCTGGGATTCCTAAAGTTTTTTTTTTTTTTTTTTTTCCTGTTCCTCAGCCTGAGTAATTTCAGTTGTCTTATCTTTGTGTCCACTGATTTTTTTTTCTTCCACAAGCTCCAATCTGCTATTGAAACCCTCTAGGGAATTATTCGTTTCAGTTATTGTGATCTTCACAATATTGGTTCCTTTTTATAATTTCTGTCTGTTGGATTCTCATTTTGTTCATTTATCATTTTCCTGATATCTTTTAGTTCTTTGTATTTTCCTTTAGCTCTTTGAACATATTGAAGACAATTTTTAAAAACTTTTCTCTGGTATATGTAACAGCTGGTATTCTTCATTTATGGTTTCTGAAGTTTTATCTTGTACCTTTGGATGGGCCATCATTTCCTTTTTCTATGTTTGTCTTGTAATCCTTTGTTACATATTACACATTTTAATATTTTAACATGGTAACTATGGAATCATTCTCTGAGTTAGCTGTTTCTTAAGTTTGGAGCTAACCAAAACAAACAACCAGCACCAAAACACCATTTGCAGTTTTTGCAAACTGGCTCTATTGGCAAAAAGCATGGGGTCCTCTGTCTTTTCCAAGAATGCATATTGTCCTGGGCATGTGCTTCTAGCCTTAGGAATTCTCCTACTTACAAAGGGATCTGAATGCTCCTCTACTCCCTATGGAAGAGACTTCCCTCCCCTCCTGGGTGCTCTGTTTTATACCTAGCTCTTACACCAGGCCAATTCAATTTGATTGTTTCTTACATTGCTTTAGCTTTCTGCAAGCTTCTTCTGCCTGCAAGAGAGGGATTGTGGGAAGGCAAGCCAGAGAGGAGTGTCCTGGTCAGTCCTTCAAGTGGCTACCCAACACATTGTCACCAGTATACAAGCAACCCAGTATGTACATAGGAATCACTCTGCTCCCTCTGGAACAAGGTGAGGGCCACACAGAGAGCAGGCCAGCTCCACACCACACTGGGAGGTTTGGGGAGAGGCCAGCAAGGGTACCATGAGCTTTTCTTACCGTTTTTAAGTTCCTTTTTCTTGATTCAGTTACTATGATTCAGTTCAGTAAAGTAAAGTTACTACTTTAATTGACTTTTGGAGCTCTGGGGAAGATGGTTGTGCCCCAAAGATTCTGTTGGGGAAAAGAACCCTGAAGCATCCCTAACTGCCATCTTGATTGACCAGAAGTCAAATCATAAGAAAATGATATTTTTTAAAGAAAATGAAGAAGCTGGACATAGAAATATATAGGAGAGGATCATTCCAGGCAGGTGCAGCAACACGCAGAAAGGCTTTTTGGAAAGAAGGTCAGTATGGCTGAAATGTCATGACCAAGGGAAAGAGTAATTAGAGGAGAGGGGCTGATGGAGTAGGGCCTTGTAAAGCATTATAAGAACTTTTTTTTCATTATGAGGGACATGGGAGCCATTCAGGTATTTTGAGCAGAGAAACAGCATGATCTAATTTTAACAGGATCATTTCTGTTAAACAAAAGTAAAACCTCAGTAAATATTTACTGAAAAGCCAAATAGTATGTTATGGTTTCAGTTTCAGTATCATAATCCCATGCCACTCAGAGGAGAATTTTCAAATGTATTTTTCCATCTTGCACTCTACCAGTTTCTCAAATCCGTTCAACATTTTAGTTTGTTTCTCATTTGAACCATACTAAAATATGGACAGTATTGTTTGTTTTTCCTAGAGTTTCTGGTTGCTTTCTTGGTAGAAAAAACATACATTTTCTTTGGGATCTATTTCATTGTTCTTGAATGCTGTTCTAATTTAGATGGCTGCTTACTCTATGGGCTATAATAGTCTTATTCATTTTTTTCCTCAAGTCTATGGTTACCTTTCTCTCTTTTTTCTTGCGTTCTCTGCCATATTTAATTTTTTCCAAACTCTCAGTCATATTTTTTATTGTGTCATAACCTTCTGTATCCTGGAGCACCCACTCCTAGAAGCAGGCAGATATGCCAGCTTCAGTATGAATTGATTGCTTTGTAAGCCCCGTACAAAGTTATCCCTGTGGGATTTCCCTTCACCATGATTTAGCATTGGATCCACTTTTTCTCCTAGTTTCCACATGTCATCTTTCTTGGTTTTCATATCATTTTCCTTGGTCCCATCCTCAAATACCTCAAATGAAATTGTACAGGAAGATAAGCTCTGAAAATGTCTCCATTTTTTTGTTCATGCTCAGTTAATAGATTCATTGGCTGTAGAATTGAACCGTGGTCTTCTGGTATCCAGTTTTGTGGATGAGTTTTTGATGCTAATCAGATTTTTACTCCTCACTGTTTTACAGTCAATTTTATTTTCCAATCCATCTTTTGAATTTTCTCATTTCAGATCTTACGTTTTAATTTCCAAGGGTTTTTCTTGTTTCAGATGCTTTTTGTGTTCTTAATTATTAGCACTACAGTTAGTGGCCATCTTTCTGTTTATCCAAATCTTTCTTTGACATGCTGCAGGCCTTTCCTGAGATGTTTCATGAGCCTTGGTTGCCCATTCATATTTTAGGAGTCAGGGAGAGGTTGAACGGAAGCTCAACTCCTAGGTCAGGGCTTCAGTTTAGGATAAATGTGTAAAGAGCTAGTCTTTGAGGAGCTGAACTTCCCAAATGCCAGGATGTATAGATCTTTGTCTGGACATTAGTACTATAACTGGCTGCTATAATTTCCTCTCAGATAGTTCTTTCAATTACTTAAGAACTGTTTTTTTTTTTTTCTTGCCCAAAGAAGGTAAACAATTGCCAGGTGTGTTATAAATTAGCAAGGGTAGGCAAACTGTGACCAGGCTTGTTTTGAAGTTTAATTGAAATACAGCCACTCTCATTTGGTTACGTAATGTCTGTGGCCGCTTTTTCACTATTATACAATTAAGTACTTTGTGACAGAGACTGTATGGCCCACAGGCCTAAAATATTTTGTATGGTCCTTTAAGGAAGAGTTTGCTGATCCCTGGAGTGTAGGAGAAATAATTGAGACTAGATACAAATTTTTCTTTTTTCCCTGTATTAGCAGACACTGCCCCGTTTCTCATTCTTGCCCAGTGTTTCAGTTTGCCAAAGCTGCCAGAATGCAGTATACTAGAAACAAATTGGCTTTTATAAAGGGGATTTGTTAAGTTACAAATTTACTGTTCTAAGGCTATACAAAATGTCCAAATTAAGGCATCAACAAGAGTATACCTTTACTCTAGAAAGACCCATCACTTCTGGGATTTCTCTGTTACATGAAGGCACATAATGATGTCTGGTGGCCCTTTGCTCCTGGGTTTCATTGCTTTGAGCTCCTGGTTTCAGTGGCCTCCACTCTTGAGCTTCTGTCTGTCTCCAAGCATCTCCAAATGTCTGTGTCATACTTTCATTTCTCTGCTGTCTGTGTGGGTTCTGAGAACTTTCTCTCTCTATGAGCTCCAGCAAACTTATTAAGACCTACCTTGGATGGTCAGGGCCATGACTCCATGTACGTAATCTAATCAAAAGGTCACGGCCACAGTTGGGTGTTTCGCATTACCATAGAAGCAACCTAATCAAAAGGTCTCACTCTACAATCATGCGGGTCTGCGCCTACATGGTTGGATGAGGATTAAGAGAGCCTGGCTTTTCTGAAGTACATAACAATTTCAAACTAGCACATCCAGGGTGCAGGACCTCCTGGGTTCTGTCAGAAGGACTGCCCTATCACTGGAGCCTCTTCTAAGCAGAGTCTAAATTATAATCTCCTCCCCTCTGATCATCTGTTTTTTGAATTCCAGAAATGTAAGGAAACTTTCATCTGGTGAGCACTTCCCTTCTATTGTTTTTGCTTTTCTGCATTTATACTTTTTCCTCCTTTACTCTCATGTTTAATATACTTTGGGGAAGAAAAAAGGAAGAGTTGTTAATCTGACATCTTTAACCAGAACCTCAGCATCATCTTTTTCTTTTATTTCCCTCTATTACTTTTAAAATTTGGTATAAAATGCATTCATTGAGGTACGTAAAGTTCACAATCATGTATACATCTCAGTTTTTACATATATGCATACACATATGTACATACACACACCTGTGTAGCCACCACCCAGTTCGGGATTTAAAATGTTCCCATCACCCCAGAATGTTCCCTCATGCACCTTCTGAGGTTGTCCTTCCACCACATTCATGCATAACCAGTGATCTGACTCCTATCGATTAATCTTCTGCATAGACTTTTTAAAAAGATATTTATTTATTTTTAATTCTGGTAAACTATAACATAAACGTGATTTTAACCATTTTAAGTGGACAATTCTTTGAAAATAAGTTCATTGACAATACTGATAACTTTCATTACTACTTCCAGACTTTTTTCATCATCCCAAACTAAAGCTTATACTCATGTAGCAATAACTCCCCATTTCCCTATCCCTGAAAATCACTGTTATGCTTTCTGTCTCTGTGAATTTGCTTATCCTATGTATTTTATATAAAATAAATCACACAGTATTTGTCCTTTTGTGTCTGGCTTATTTCATGTTAAGTGGATCTTCAGGGTTCCACATTATAGCATGTATCAGCATTTCACTTTTTATGGCTGAATAATATCCCATTGTATAGATAGACTATATTTTGTTATCTATTCATCTGTTGACGTACATTTGGATTTCTTCCACCTTTTGGCTATTTGAATTATGCTGCAATGAACATTGGTTATAAGTGTCTGTTAGAGTCAGTGCTTTCAGTGCTTTGGGTATATACCTAAGAGTGGAATTGCCAGGTCGTATGGTAATTCTGTTTAACTTTCTGTTGAATGACCAGACTGTTTTCCACAGTGGCTGCACCATTTTACATTTCCACCAACAATGTACAAGAGGTCCTATTTCTCCACATCCTCACCAACACTTTGTATTTTCATGTTTTTTAATAATAGCTATCCTAGTGGGTACAAAGTGGTATCTCATTGTAGTTTTAATTTGCATTTTTCTAATGGCTTATGATATTGAATATCTTTTCGTATACTTATTGACCATTTGAATATCTTCTTTGGAGAAATATCTATACAAATCCTAGGTCCATTTTTAAATTGGGTTCTTTGTCTTTTTGTTGTTGAGTTGTAGAAGTTCTTCATATATTCTGGATATAAAACCCTTATCAGATATATAGTTACCAAATATTTTTTCAGTTCTGTAGGTTGTCTTTTCACTTTCTTCTTTGCCTTTTCATCAATACCCTTTGATGCATAAAAGCTTTTAAAAACTTTTAATTTTTATGAAGTCCATTTTATCTGTTTTTTTCTTTTGTTGCTTTTGGTATAAAATCTAAAATCTATTGCTTACTTCAGGATCCTAAAAATATTTCCTTATGTTTTCTCGTAAGAGTTTATAGTATTAGCTCTTATGTTTTGGTCACTGATCCTTTTTTTTTTTTTTAATTGTGAAATGTAACGTTCAAAAAAGCAGTAAATTTCAAAGTACATTGTGACAAGTAGTTATAGAACAGATTTAAGAATTTGATATAGGTTACAGTTCCACAATTTTAGGTTTTTCATTCTAGCTGCTTCAAGGAACTGGAGGTTGAAGGAAATAATAATATAATGATTCAGCAATCATACTCATTTGTTAAATCCTATCTTTTCTGTAACAACTGCTCCTTCTCCTTTGATCCTTCTCCCAATCTTTAGGGGTTTTTGGACTATGCCCATTCTAAATTTTTAATGTTGGGAAGGGCTTTTGATAATATGGGATAGGGAATAGTACTAATTGACGTTCTTGGAGAGGCTAGCCATTCTGGATTTCAGGACTTATCTGGCCTAGGAATCAATCCATCTGGAGGTTGTAGGTTTCTGGAAAGTAATTTTAGTGTGTAAAACTTTTGTAGAATCTGAGATAAAGCCTTAGGTGTTCTTTAGGGTCGGCAGACATGCTTTTGGTTGGGGTTTGACAAATCCTGGGAATTATCAATATCTAGCTAAAGCTTGAGTAAGAGTAGCCACCAGAATAGCCTCTGGACTCTATTTTAATTCTCTTAGCCACTGATAACCTTATTTCACTGATAACAGTGCCAGGGCCAGGCTTACATTGATCCATTTTTAATTAATTTTTATATGTGGGGAGAAAGTCATTTGCATATGGATTTCCACTTGTCCCAGCATCATTTTTAAAGAGAACATTCTTTCCCCATTATATGGACTTGGCACCCTTGTAAAACTCAACTGGCCATAGATTTGTGGAAGCAGGACATTTACATAAACTCAGAATACCTCATAAAATGCTTATTAATTACAATGGGGAAAAAACTTGCAGTGGAGAAGGGTAGTATACACACCTTAATCAAACAAAGTGAGTGTCACCAGTAATGGGACAAATCCAAATCGTGTGCCCCTACCCCCAGTTGGATGTAATGAGAAGACTTTTGTGTTCTGCCACGAATGCATTATAAGTTAATTGTGAGGAAATGTTACTCAAGCCCAAATTAAGAGAGATTCAACAAATTTCAACTTATGTGTAAGACCAAAGGAAAAGATGTTTATTTGGTGCAAAATTTATATTTTTGCTAGGGCATTATCTAATTTAACTTGTATGGTCAGTTTATTCAAACACCATAATTATCTGGTAATTTGAGTAGGAACTGAGCTCTCGTTGGTTTGTACAGGTCAGTGTGATGCCCTGATACATCCCAGAGTGATTTGGGCAGAGAATAAAAAAGTATTCTCAATCCCCTTAGGGGACTGAGGAAAAGGGAGGAAATATTAAACTTCCCCACTGGGGAATTCCTGATATTCTCGCAAGCATTGGGGATAACCAATTCAGTAGGCCAAGCCCTCAGTCTTGGGGCTTGCACCTATGAAACTTATTCCTACAGAGAAGCTAAGCCTACGTGTAATTATGCCCAAGAGTCACCCCCAGAAAACCTCTGTTGTTGCTCAGATGCGGTTTTTCTTTCTAAGTCTACTCTTCAGGTAAACTCACTGCCTTACCCCCACTACATGGGACATGACAGCCAGGGGTGTAAATCTCCGTGGCAACATGAGGCATGATTTCCAGAGATGAACTGGGACCTAGCATCATGTGATTGAAAAAACCTTGATCAAAAGGGGAAGAGAGAAGTTAGACAAAATAAAGTTTCAGTGGTTGAGCGATTTCAGACAGATTTGAGAGGTTATCCTGGAGGTTATTCTTATGCATTATATAGACATCTCTTTTTAGTTTATGGTGTATTGCAGTGTCTAGAGGGAAGTATTCAAAACTGTTGAACTGTGTCCAGTAGTCTCAATTCTTGAAGAAGACAGTATAACTATATAGCTTTTACAGTGTGACCATGTGATTGTGAAAACCTTGTGGCTGACACTCCCTTTATCTAGGGTGTGGACAAATGAGTAAAAAAATTTTTAAAAATGACAAAAATAATTAAACAATTGGAGGATGGATAAGAGGTAAAAAAAAATTGGTCGATTGCAGTACTGGTGGTCAATGAGAGGGATGAGTAAGGAGTATGGGATGTATGGGGTTTTTCTTTTTCTTTCATTTTCTGGAGTGGTGCAGATGTTCTAGAAATGGTCATGGTGATGAATACACAACTATGTGACGATAAAAAAATTAATGTGATGAACTATGTGATCATACTTTGAGCCATCAATTGTATAATTTGGATAGATTGTACTGTGTAAATATATCTCAATAAAATTGTATTAAAAAAGATTGGAGGAAATAACTGACTTCTGAACCCTTCAAAAACATTAAGATCATAAAAGTAAAAAAGTAAACAAAACAAGATTGAGAAACTGTTCCAGACTAAAGGAATATAAAGTGTCATGAGAATGAAATGCAGCTCGTGATTCTGGATGGGATCCAGAGCCATTTATTATTAAAAACGTTATTGGGACAATTAGGGAACTTGAATGGGATCTGAAGATGCAAGAGTAGTGATGGATTAGTATTAATTTCTTGATTTTGATTGTAGTATTATGGAGAACTATCTTGTTTGGAGGAAATACACACAAATTTTCTGGAATTAGAGGGCATCATATTAGCAACTTATTCGCAAATGTTTCAGAAAGAAAGTTATTTGAACTGTACTTAAAACTCTTGTAAACTTAAGATTATGTATAAAAATGATAATGACAGAGGACAAATGGAGGTTTTCCCCCCCCTATTTGTCAGGCATGGCTGTCTGACAAAGGGTTATAAAGTTTATTCACATAACTATTCACATAACTTAGCAAGAAAAAACAAACACTAAGAACCTACTAACATAAGAACATCGGCATTTTTTAAAAAATACAAAGTTTGTTTAAAAATACATTATTCTATGTACAAAATAATTTAGTTACTATAGAGGCTGCTAAAAATATAATTGCATTTTGATCATTCTGAAACATTTGAATGAATAAATTAAGATTTCATATTACTGTGAAAAAAATTAGAGTTTATGTATTTAACACATGTTGAGAATCTACTATGTGTTTAGGCACTGAGTATAAAAATAGTAAACAAAATAGACATGACCCCTACCCTTAGCTTACATTCTAGTGGTAGACAAACACACATACACACAAAGGTTAAATGGACTTAATATAAAATGTATGTAAAATTTTATAACTTTTTAACTTGAAACAATGTAAACATTTCCCCATAATGTTTTTGAAAAATTTTGAAAGACACTTTTGAAGAAAGCAAAGCTGCCTCAGTTTCATGTGGTATGGTTAGAACCTCTATCAGGGATTGAAAAAGTAGGATTTTACCTCTTGAATCCCCAATAAAATCTTTTTTTTTTTTTAAATATTTTTATTGACACACATACAGTCCATACATGGTGTACAATCAGTGGCTCACAATATCATCACATAGTTGTGTATTCATTACCATGATCTGTTTAGAACATTTGCATCATTCCAGAAAAAGCAATAAGAGGAAAAAATATGTCCCATACACCTTCCGATAAAAATCTTGAGAGTAAAAAGTCATTGTTTTGTTGGAAATATAATTTTTCCCCAAACACTGGTCATTAGTATAAAATAATTACCAAAAAATCCATTCCACAGCCAATGTTAAGTAATTTTTATTTCGTCTAGGGCCTGTTTTCTCTCTCCGCCTTTGCCATAAGTGATTATATCTTAAGTATGTCTCATATGTACAAATAGATAACTAAATGAGATCAATCTAAATTGTTCTTTTACCTGCTCCATTCTTAACAAGATAAAATGTTGAGAAGCTGGTTCTCCAATTTTAGCAAGCATCACAATTACCCGAGGACTTCTTAAAACATAAATTGCTGTGTCTGGGACAGAGCCAGGAAATTTTCTTTTTTAACATGCTAATTAAATAACGAAACTCTCCAGGGAGCACAGAGAGCATCTTTAGAGAGTATCTTTAGAGATATTCCAAAGAGTATGTGGTTGACAGAACTTGCTTAAGATCATATGAACCAATTTCTCAAGACCCACAAGGTCTAACCTTGGATTTAAGGAATTCTAACATATCTGGTAATTTGATGTCATGGATAGTGTCTTCTTAGAGAAATTGGAGACCCCAATTTCTTGACTTTATTTTATTCATGCAGGATCAATGCAGTATCAAATGGACAAGTCCGAGGTGATAGTTACAGTGAAGGCTGCCTGGGCCAAACAGGTAAAGAGGTGCAAACAACATTTTATTTTACATGTTTACATCCTGAAAATGAGAAGGCTGCATGTAAGAGCTACTTGTCCAATGTGGCTCTGTTCCTGAGGAAGGCACAACACAGATACACAGGGCACAGCTTATTTGAATATTTGAGGAGACAGAGATTAAGCAATTTAAATGGTAAATGTAAATATTATATCTTTATAAAAATAAACATTGATATGGGAAAATTTCAAGTGTTGTTTTGTTTTTAATGAAACAGGAGAAACTGCTGTAGGCCACTTTGGTCTCTGTTCTCAGATTCTCCTCTGGGTCCCACTCTCGTTCAATGAACTTAAGTGGAAGAGTTAGAGAAAAACTGATCTCTAACCTTGTATACCCTAAAAAAAAAAAAATAGATGATTGTAGCAGTTAGTGTTGATAACAGTAACCCACAAATAACAAGACCCAGGACTAAAATACGGTCATCATATCTCTAATTAAACTTTTTAACAAGTCAGACATAGCTTTGGAGGTCTAGAGCCAGTTGTGTTTAGTTTAATATCATGACTTATAAGTAAGGGCTTTTATTATCTTAGAGCTAGTGTTTTAAGTTTTGGGAATGAAATCAGAAGTTAATATGTAACATCCTATTTACTGTTTTTATTCAGCTAGGCAGTGTTTTTATTAAAATATATTCATGCTAATTAAATAAATAAACTCATTTATCTCTAATGACTCCATTTATTTTATGGCAAGTCTTTATAAATATATATAAATGTGATTTAAAGGTTAATTGTCCTCCTCTGTTAACATAATTATAACATAGCTTCCTAAACACTAGGCACAGTAACTTTGAATTTACTTTGCTACCAGATTTCCCTGAAAGTAAAATATGATAACTTTTATATTCATATATCCTAAATATGATTTGTTTTTTTGTAGTGCAACTATATTATTCTTTGAAAATACTCTCAGAGGACTTTAAATTTTGGAGCACAATTTCTAAAAATATATAGAGAACGAGCCTCTAACTATCATAAACATATTTTGTGAGATGTTTTATAGAAATGTTGAGTATAGTTTTTTTAAAATGTAAATAGTTGGGGAAAGCAAATAAATGCCCTTAGAATGTACAGACTAACCAAGAAGAAAAGGACCATATCTGCAGGGATAAAAGATTACTTAATACATCTTCCATCATACTCATTTTAGACTTTATTGGCAATTATGCATGTTTTCTGTTTGGGTGTTTGTTTTCTTTTTGAAAGAGTTAACCGTATTGACTGAGAAATAGTTCTGATAAAGTGTTATTTCTTTTAAGGTGCTCGCATTTGGCTGTTCATTGGTTTCATGTTGGCCTTTGGATCTCTGATTGCATCTATGTGGATTCTCTTTGGAGGTTATGTTGTTAAAGGTAAGAGAAAATATTGTTTACATTTTACTTGATTGGACTATTGTATTTAACATTAAAGTTGGTTATTTTAAAACAAAGCTTTTTTTTATTTTATAGCCTATGTATACATGGGTTATTATGCCAGGGAAGCCTCCTACCTGCAATCAATACTCTTGGTTTCTCTGTATTTTTTCTTCTGATTTAGAGCCTCAAAATGATAGCGCACATTTCAAATCTGGCTTCTCTTTGGCTTCCAAAGGCCTCAAGCAAAATATATATGTTGTCTAGCTATTTGGCAGGTTCTAACTTGCTGAATAAAATCCATGTAAAGCTAACATCCTAGAATTGAAATTTAGTCAGTTAAGCCTCCCTGGTAATATGCCATCTCTTTTTAGAAACAAAAGTAAATTAACATTTAGTTTGCATCTGCTATGTAAGGTCAGTTTGAGGCAAGCTCAGGAAAAAGCCTCATCTTAGAGGCTTAATATTATAAATAGTTTTCTTGCTGCTGTGGAATCTTTATCATCATTATCTAGCTGAAATTTTGCCTTGAGAGACCCCAGAAAACTGTGAAACCCATTTAATATGCCAGGAAAAAACTGACTAGGCCTATGCTAGTTAAAATATAATGTTAGGGTACATGGGTGGTCAGTGGTAGAATGCTTGCCTTCTGTGCAGGAGATCCGTATTTGATTCCCAGACCATTCACCACCACCACCACCACCACCCTACAAAAAAAGTGTGTGTGTGTATAGATATATGTATGTATAATGTTCATTATTTGCAGAAATCTGGTTCATATTTTAATATTTCTTTCAATAAAATACAACTCTATTAAAATCATGGGCTTCCTGGATTTTTATTAAAATCACTTAAATCTTACAAACAGTAATAATAGGCATTTTAAAATTGTTATATTTTTCTTTTGTCTACATAATTTACTATGAAAGCCATATTATCAAATGCTAAAAATAGAAGAGAAAGATACTAAAATAACTCACCACTCTTAAATATTTGGGTTTATTTCTTTTCAGTCTCTCTTATTTTTATGTAGTTATAGTCATAGCATAAATACAATTTTGAACCCTGCATTTTGTATTCAAGATGGTATCACAAATAGTTTTCTTGCTGCTACAGAATCTTTATCATCATCATTTTAGAACAAAAACATTCCTTTTTTTCCTGATCATCTGAATTGCATAATACTTATTCAGTGATTAAGAAAACAAAACAGTTCAAAGAAGAAAAAAAAATTGCTAATAATTCTTCTTTCCCAGATCTAACACTGTTAATATAGAAACCCTTTTGTAGGAGTGTCTTGATCTCAAAATTGTAGGTTATTTTCCTAAAAGCTTCTGGAATCAAATAGCATAAGTTTATGCTTCTAGAATTATTAGCAGCAGATTAATAATTTTACGAAGTTGCTTTTACTTAGCATCTTTATTGACCATTCTCATAGTA
The DNA here is from genome assembly GCA_004026745.1 of Myrmecophaga tridactyla. Lineage (NCBI taxonomy): Eukaryota > Metazoa > Chordata > Mammalia > Pilosa > Myrmecophagidae > Myrmecophaga > Myrmecophaga tridactyla. The sequence continues at coordinate 555 of PVIY010038822.1, read as the reverse complement.
ATAGTTATTTAATATAAAATAGTACTGAAGAAATATACAAATCAGATGTTAGATAAATCAAATTAGCTTAAAACTGTTTTGAGGGAAAGTTGATAGTTCATCTATTCATCATGCCTCGGTTTGTCATTTAGTTAGTAATCATTAACAGTTCCGGTGTTGGAAAGACTATTTTAGTCTCGGATAAAATCAGGACAAACTGTGCCTTCAGCAGTCTTCCCTGTTTTCGTGAATGGCTGCTCCATCTTTCCAGGTGTTTATGCAAAAAACCTTGCATGATTAAGGTCTGTCAAAGAGGGCACCCCCCTTCCTCTCACAGCTCTTGTCCATCAGCAAACCTTCTTGACTCTGCTGGCAAAATATATCCTGAATCCTACCACATTTTACCCTCTTCATTGCTACCATCCTGGTTCTATCCATCACTGTCTGTTGCCTGATTTCCTGAAATAGCCTCCTACTCTTAGTTCAGCAGCCAAAGTGGCCCCACTAATCTATATCAGATCATGTCCCTTTTCTACCCAGAACCCTCCAGTGACTTCTCATCTCCAGTCAGAAAAA
>PVIY010038821.1:0-23590 GCA_004026745.1 Myrmecophaga tridactyla | reverse complement strand
TCTGGGCTGGGGGTGGGGGGTATGGGTCAAGGGTCCAGAGGGTTCTGGGGAAGTCCAGAGGGTTCGGTGGGGTCTGCTCCGGGGTGGGGGATACCATGTCTGGACTTCATCCACGGCCCGAGCTCCTCAACTGAGCCTCAAGGCCCTACCTCCACCCTACCCTTGGTCTCCCCTTGTCCATGGGGTCCCAATTTTGGCCTTGGTTTTAGGTGTCACCTTGCCAACCTCCTTGGACCCCGACCCCAATCCGCAGCTGAAACCTGCTTGTGGTGAGCGAGGGGTAGGGGGCAGAGACGGGACACAGGAGCTCCGGGCTGCGGCAGACGTGCAGAGAGAGGCTGGACAGACAGCACAGGCCGGCACGCGAGGACAGACAGGCAGACAAATGGACAGATGGGCACAGAGAGATAGAGACACAGAGACCCACAGGCAAAGAGCACACAGGACACAGTGGTGAGGGGTGACGTGGGGAGTCCAGCGAGATGCATGAGGACCTCAGGCAGTGGGCGCATGGCAGCGAGAAGGCACGAGCCGGGCAGGGACAGCCTGGCCTGCTGGACTCCCAACTGCACAACTGGCCCGGAATCCTGCCCCATCACACAGCGGCCCCTGACTCAGGTCTCCTGGACTCTCGGGGCCCTACTTAAGACCCCGTTCTTCTGGGCCCCCGTTCGCTCCTTTGACTCTAACCCAGGCACCCCAGCCAGAGACCACACACCCAGGCCTGTTATGCCCAAACCTGCCCTTTACACTGGAAATTGGCCCCCTGTGTTGGTTTGGAGGTACATGTACCCCAGAAAAACAGGCTCTTTAACCTGATCCATTCCTGGTGAGAACCTACCATGATTGGGAACTTCTGATGAGGTTACTTAGTCAGGGAGCTATAACCGAGCAATCAGGATGTCAGGGATGATTTTGATTACTGAATCATTACATGGATATCCCTTTTTGCCTTCTGGTGTCTTGGAGTTGGCAGAGGGAAATTTCTGGAATCTTTGAACTGTAACCCAGCTGCCCTCATCTCTGATAGTGGTTGGGTCCCTGAGATTGGAAAAACCTTGTGACTGATCCTCATTTGCCTAGTTATCCAGTTTTTCAACTTTAGAGTCTTGTAATCCCTGAAGACAGCCCCTAATGTTTATTAAAGAAGGGTCTTTTCGGCCCAGAACCCACCCCAAGTCCAATGTTATCTTAATAACTGAGATGGGATCAACCAAGGCGGACCCGCCTGGCATGTGCCATAGCTCAGACTTTTTAACCTGCAAGTCCCCTGTCCCTCGTTCCCCCATTTTCTTGCATACGTCCTGTGACTAAGCATGGAATCAACCTGCGCATGCCCAATACGCAGAGCCCCTCTAATTACATCATCCGGGGCCACTGTGCTCATTATCCTCAACCCTGCCCATCTTTTGCTACTATAAACCCATCAGAACGACTGCAGTTTGGGGAGACTGATTCTGGGCCCAGACGCCTCGTAAATAAACTCTTAATCTCTTTGAAACTCCGGGGTCTCAGGAATTTGAGCACATCGGGCAGAGAAGCCACTGCCTTTGTGCAGTAATAGAGTGTCCTACCTCGTTCAGTCTGGCTCTTCGTCCTTTTACTGGAGTCCTTTACACGAGAATGAAAATTCAGAGGGAGAGCGAGAGAGAACACACCAGAGGGAGCAGCCAGAAGCTGAAATCCACGATGCCTGGGGGAGGAGGGAGGGGCGGGTTGGGGGGGGGACGCCGCCCTGGGGTGCCCACGGGCAGCAGAGCTCAGGACCACGGGTCCCTGGCAGCCGGCCTTTGCCTTGAAAACGCTGTGACTGGGGCTTCTCCTGGCCTCAGAACCGTGAGCCCATAATTCTTGTTGTTTAAGCCGACCCACAGCATGGCATCTGCCTGAGCAGCCTGGGAAAGTAAAGCATCTTTCACCCAGCCCCATCACCAGCTCAGGCACTGCCTCCCTCCCCTCTTCCTGATTTTAGGGGAGGGACTGGGCCCTCCACTTGTCCCCCTCCTCCCACCAGGGGAATGTGGGAGGCAGACTGATGGCAGAGGCCCATGATGAGGCCTTGGAGGTGGGGGTCTGAGACAGCCAAGTCCCCGTCTCTGGGAGAATGAGGGGTTCCATTCATTCGCCAGCCATCCAACCATCCATCCATTCCTTCATTTGCCATCCATCCATTCATTCATTCATCCGCCATCCATGCATTCATTCTTCACCTGCCATGCATTCATTCGTTCACTCACCATCCATTCATCTGTCATCCATTCATTCGTTTATCCGCATTGTTTATCCTTCTGGGCGCTGCAAACTACCCGCGTGGGGGGTTGCATATGAGGAGAGAACAGTCAGGAAACGAGCAGTTCACACGTTAGTATTTAATTAGGGGTGTGAAGAGTATCGTAAAGAAAAATAGAGCCTGCCAAGGACGTGTTCCTGAATAAATGAACACAGAAACGAACAGACTTGGGGTGGGGCCGGGATGGCTGGCTGCTCAGCCCGCCCCCACAGCGCTGTCCCAGCCCCAGAACTTCTACCTCGCCCTTTTATCACCATCTCTGTCGCTGAGGCCCCCTTCTCCAGATTTTAGAGACTTTGGGCATTGTTTCAGATCGCTCATTTAAAATCTGTGTCTCGTAAATCCAAGCCTGGGCTCCCTGGGGGTGGTTTCCAGTGGTTTCTTTGTCTCCCCTGTGAACGGGCCTCACTTTTCCTGCTTCTGTGCGTGCCTCAAGCTTTTGCTGAGACTGGACACTTTGAATATTATCACGTAATAAATCTGGGAATCAGACCTCCCCTCCTCAGGGCTTGCCGCTGCGTGCATGGTTTGCAGGCAGCTGTCTGGTGACTTTACCTGTCGTACCCAGGCAGAGTTCTCCAGGAAATGGAAGCAGGAAGCAGGAAGACGCACACGCGTGTGTATATATCACATATACTGGGCAGATGATTCCTAGGGATCAGCTCACCTGGTGTGGGTGGGAATCTGCAGGGCAGGCTGGAGGTGAGGCAGGGGCCGGCGCTGCTGTCCAGAGACTCTCAAGGCTGTCGCCTGCAAGTCTGTCTCCTTCCACCCCGGGCCAATTGCCGTCCTTCCCGTCTAGAGTTGCCGGTGGTGGGGGGTGGCCACGTTTGCAAAATACCCCCAGGAAACCCAGGCGTGTGTCGGCTGAAGAGTGGGTGCCAGAGCCGGCTGGGGTGGGGGTGGGGGTGGGGGGTGGGCCGGGAGCAGCCACCTTGCCTATGGCTGAGCCACGGGAAGTTCCCAGCGAGGTTTCCTCCTCTTTCTTCACGGAGCTCCCCAGGTGTCATAAGCCCTTTTGAGGACCCCAAGTTCCGGAAAGGTTGGTTCTGACAGGCTTTGCCAGCTTACCCATTGCTTCGGTGGAGGGATGGCTCTTTGGAGCCGCCCCCGTGTTGCAGTTTGGGGGATGTCACACCCAAGTGTTTTTGCAGAACTTGCAAGAAACAAGGAAGGCCATGTGATGGGTGGAATTGCCCAGCCTGGCCACAAGCCAGGCCTGCTCGGGACATCGGTTCTGACCTTCTTCCGTTTGGTCTCGGTCTCTTTGAGGACAAATCCCTGCACGAGGAGATAGTAAGAACCCCTTCCTCTCCTTGGGGGTGGAGGGGGGGGTGGGGGGGGGCGGTCACGTTGGCGAGCTGGACCGGGAGGCTCCGAGTTTCTCTTTCTCGCCCTGACATGTTGGGCAGGGACCAGCAGCCTGTCCCTGGGGCTGTGGGTCAGTGTCCTGGGGACAAGCTGGGGAGCTGGACACAATGCACGCCGGCTCTCTTGGGGTCTGGACTCGAGGTACGGGCTGGGCTGCACCCCCTCTGTGGCCCAGCGGGGGTCCTTCCTGCCTCTTCAGCTCCTGGTACTCCAGGCTTCCTGGGCTTGCGACTGACACCCCATCTCTGCCTCCATCATCTCCTGACCTTCTCCTCTGTCTGTCTGTCTCTCCCCTACTTATAAGGACAGCAGTCATCAGATTTAATCCGGGATGACCTCGTCTCGACTTGATTGCAAAGACCTGTTTCCAAGTGGGGTTGCCCTCACAGGCATGGGCTGAGGACCGAGCATCTTTTGGGGGAAACCCCTTGACGCAGCAAGGCCCAGCAGGGCAGGTGGGGCAGGACGCTGGCCGAGGGAGGAGGGTGCCTGGCCCCCCTCTGCGATGCTCGGTCCGGGGGTGGCCCCTAGCTGGCCCTCGGCCCACAGACCCTTTGTCCATGCAGGTGGGCGGCCTTGCCCTCTCCAGCCCTATCTCCCCAGATAATGGTCTGCGGGCTGCTATGGGGTGGGTTGTGGCCCCCAAGTACTCACTTGGCCCCATGAATGGGCCTCATTTGGGAACAGGGCTTTGCAGTTATGAGTCTTAAGATGAGGCCAGGTGGAGGGGCTGGGCACTGCCCAGCTCGACAGAGTCCCCATAAGAAGAGGACATTTGGATGCACAGGCAGACCCAGGAGGAGAGGCCCTGGGTGGTGGGGATGGAGACGGTGGATGCGTCCACAAGCCAAGGACACCAAGGATGGCGGCGAACCCCAGAAACGAGCAGAGGCAGGCAGGACCCTCCTGGAGCCCCCAGACCCCCCTGCCTACACCAGAGGGGTCCCAGAGCCCCTGGTGTCTGCTTTTTTGATGCCACCTGGCTCCTGGCCCCTGCTCCCAAGGCAGGCATTCCCCCCCGCCCCCGGAATGGCAGGGGGAGCCATCCCTCCTGGGTGCCTCCATGTCCCTTGGGGAGCCACCGTGATTGGGGTGGTCTGTGTGGACACGTGACCTAGTTTTGGCCCATGGGATGGGAGAGGGGCCTTGGGGTGAGCCCCCTCTACAAGGTGGGAGGGTTTCCATTTGCCGCTGTACAGGTAACCACAAATCTGGAGGCTTAAAGCAGCACACCTTTGATAGCTTCGTTAAGGCATCAGCAGGCAGGTCCTTTTGGGGGCTCCTGGGAGGATCTGAATCCCTGCCTTTGCCAGGCTCGGAGGCTACGGCTTGCCTCAGTCTCAGTCCCCTTGGGTGGTGCTGGGCTGAGTCCTGATTCCCTCTGATGCTCTCTCTTTTGCTCCCACTTTTTACTTTTAGGGAACCCCCTGGTTACATTGGCTCCAGCTGTATAATTTGGAGAACCATTTCCTGGCCATGTAAGCTAGCAAATTATCAGGTTCTGGGGGTCAGAATGTGGACATCTTTGGGGGCTGCTATTCTGCTGACCACAGAAGGCTCCCTCGCTCCGAAGAAAGAAGCTTGGAAAAGATGGGCCCTTTCTGCCTGTAGAGGGTGCCGCTTTACGATGAAATGTCAGGAGCCACTGCAGCCACGGTGGTACCCATCTGAAGACAAATCCAATGCAAGAGGGTGCATCGCCAAAAGAGTCATGGAGAAGCAGAGCAGAGAGGAGATGAGCCTCCTTTTGGACGGAAAGACACATGCCTCATCATCTGAGTCCGTGTGAGGCAGGAGTTTTGGTTGCTCACAGGTGAAAGCATTTGCAGAGGAGGTGGTGGTTGTCTTGCTGATGGCCTCCTCCTGGCCCTGGTACACAGAACCCCAGTTTTTATGTGGGCGCATGCCCACCAACAAAGATGACACTTCCCAGGCTCCCTCACAGCTAACTTGGCCAGGTGACGAAGTGCAGCCAACGGAATGGGAGCAGATGGGCCGCACATGTGCGGCACAGGCAAGGCCGGGGAGCGGCCCACATCTGCACCAACAGGAGAATAGACTAAAGAATCACGGCGTGTTCACGCTGCAGGATTCTCGACAGCAGTAAGTAAAGACAAATGTGGATAAGACTCAACAAACGTAACTCTGAGCTCAAGAAGCCAGAGAGATAATATCCTGGATAATCCCATTTCCACGAAATCCAAAAGCAGAAAAAATTAATCTATGCTGTCAGAAGTCAGGACAGTGGGCATTTCTTTTTTGCAGGGGGGGCTTGCAGAGGTGGGGATTGGAGAGGGAGGGGGCTGGCAGGGGTCCCAGGGCTCCTGGGTGCTGGTTACATGGTCATGCTCTGTTGTGAAAACTCATGTCGTGCCATCCTTACTGCTTTTTGAACCTGAAAATTTCCAAGATTGCTGCATGGAAGTGGCACGAACCTCCCCTTCCCCTCCTCTGCCTCCTCAACACATCACGAATCTTCTGGTCTTTGCTACCACCAGGAAACTCCAAGTCCCAGATGCCCTCTGACGTCTGGCGCTGTCCACTAGGAAACCCGCATCTTGCCCATAGCCAGCTATTGGGTAGCGATGCCCATGGGTGCCCATGGGAGGCCTTCTGTGCGGGGGCACTGGGAAGCACTTGTGGAGGCATCTCTCCTACCCCATCCTTCTGGTCACATCACACCTTGGGGGCAGGGAATAAATTCTGCTCCAGGTGAAGACAAGGGGTGGGTGCCCTGAGCAGAGGGGGCGAGCCATCCCAGGGCTCTCTGCAGAGGCAATAATAGGGCGATAGAGAGGAAACGCCCCCAAGGGACACCAGGGGACAAGTTCTTCTCTCCGTATCCAGGCCAGGGAAATGGGACGTGTGCACGGAGCATATGTACACAAAACACACTCGAGTGTTCAGAAAACGGACGGATACATATATAGATGGAGGCGGGGAGAGAATGATAAAGGCAAAGGGGGCAAAATGTGGAAAGCTGGTGGGTCTGGGTATCTGGGTGGGTGGTTTCCTGGGGTTCTTTGAATGGGTTTTGTATTATTTTTGCAACAGTCCTGGAAGTTTGAAATTATTTCAAAATAAAATGTTAAAAAAAAAAAGAAAAAAAGAATTGGGGCCATTGCACAATTTCCCATCATCACAAAAAGCATGACATGGATGAGCAGATTAGCTTTAATTATTATAACAACGTACAATTTTGCCCTGCATGGAGAGAGCTGGGATTGGAAATACTGCTCCGATGGGCTGCCAGGGCTCAACTCGGATCCCCCACCCTGTGCTTCAGGGAACCCCATATTTTCCGGCTTCCTCCCACAGGAGGCCTGGGTGGGGGTGCACCAGAGTTTCTGGGGCCTACACAAGAAGTTTCTCTCATTCTGGAGCCTGGAGATTCCAAATCCCATGCTGGCAGGGCGGTGCCCGGCTCCGGGGTCTATACCCGGCCCCCACCTGGGGGTGGGGCTTGCCTTGTCCTCAGCCCCTGCCACCCCCACATCCCCTTCTCCTGTCCCGGGTTGTTTGTCCTAACTGAAGGGCAGCTTTCTGCCATTCTGGGTGCGGGAAACCCCGGTACAGGTTTTGGGATCCATCTGTGGAACCCGGCAGCCCCCACCCCCAGCCCCCACCCAGACTCTACCTCCAACCTCGCAGCTTGTTTCCATGGGGGCCTCGGTGTCCGAGGGAGCAGGGTGGAGAGCGGGTCCACGCTGGACAGAGGATGGGCCTCTCCCCACTGTTCCCACCAGGGCTGGGCCTCAGTAAATACTCTTTTTTGCAATGAACGATCAACCCAGGGGGTTTGCTCTCCATGCTAAAGCTATCTCAAACCAAGCTGCAAACATGGGTGGATGCTGTGGAAGGCAGACTAACGGTTCCCAGAGATGTCCATGCTAATCCTGGAACCCGGGAATACAATACCTTACAGGGTAAAAAGGGTTCCATGCACTAGGGTAACTTTCCAGAAACCTACAATCTCCAGATGAGTCCCTGGACCAGATAAGTCCTGAAATGCAGAGGGCCCAGCCTCTCCAGAACATCAACTAGTTTCACCCCCCTATCCCATATATCAACAGCCCCTTCCAACATGAAAATTTATAATGGGCATAGCCCAAATACCCCTAAAGAGTGAGAAAAAGATCAGAGGTGATGGTGGAGTTATACAGGGAAGAGAAGAGGTGATGGTGGAGTTATACAGTTTTACATAAAATGAGTATGATTGCTGAGTCATCATATTGATATTTCTTTTAGTCTCCAGTATCTTAGAGCAGCTAGAAGGAAAAACCTAAAATTGTGGAATTGTAACCCAAACCAAACTCTGAAATCTGTTCTACAACTAATCACTGCACTGTGGTTTGAAATTTATTGCTTTCTTGTATATATGTTATTTTTTGCAAAAAGGAAAAGAAAAGTCGATTGTGATGATAAAAAAATGTTTATTCCTTCTAGCCTCCAATGTTCTGGAGCAGCTAGAAGGAAAAATCTGAGAAGATGGTATGGTAGCCTGTGACAAACTCTGGGATCTGTCCTGTAACTACTTGTTGAAGAGCACTTTGAAAACTATTGCTTTTTTCCTTCTTTGCTCTGTATATATGTTATATTATACAATAAAAAAGTTAAACAAACAAAAAACCCCACATGCACCTGAGCAGGCTCCCATGGCAGGAAACGAAAACAGCTGCAAAGGACATTTCTGGACAAGGGGTGACTTTGAATAATCAAAGTACAGTGTCAGTACTGCCTGACCTGGTCGCGTATAGCCATGTGATGGCTTGAAAGAGAATGCCCTTGTTTGGGGAAAAGGATTGAGACCTGCCTCTTATCTTCAAACGCTCAGGGAAAAAATAGAGAGAAAGAACGAGAGGGCAGCGTGACAGAATATTGGCGGTTAAGTCTGGGTGAATGGTACCCGGGAGTTTTAAGTAATATTCTCGCAATTTTTCTAGAAGTTTGCAATTATTTCAAAACCAAACCCAAACCAGAAAGAAGGTGTGAAAACACTCCACTGAGAACAACAACAAAAAAAGCTTATTAAATTCCAGATTTCATGGCCTGCTCCAGGCTGGTGCCTGTTCTCTCTTGGTACAAAAGGACTAAGCAATGCTGGGGAAGGTTAAACTTCTCTTTAGCACCAAGTGGTGCTTTGAAGTGGCTAGAAGGATAGGAATTAAAGGAAAAGGGGGAAAAATTTCTCATTGCCTTATATGTTGGCATCGAATTCCGAGCCTTGCACTGCAGTGAAAGGTGCCTGGAAGATGCCTTTCTGTGTCGGGCCTCTGGGAGAGTGGGAGCCACAGCAAGTTACTGAGTGAGGGAAGGGTACATCTGTCAAGATTAACTCAGGCTCAGGAAGAGCCTGCTTCCTCTGGCCAAGGCCCCTGGATTTTGCAAGTGGGGCACAATCCCGGAAGGCAGCCAGGCATTGACTGAGTGCCGGCTTGGCACCCCCTGAGCCGGCCGGGGAAGCCCAGCAGTCAGCAAAGATTCTGCGTGGCGCCGGAACGAGGCCAACCCAAGGAAGGGACGCTGCACGCCTTGAGCGCAGCGACACCTGGTGGTCGCCGCCGCCTTCGCAGGATCCCCAGCTCCGTGCGGGCAGAAGGGGCGCGAGCCTGCCCGGGCCCCAAAACTTATGGGGTGGGAAGACGCCAAGTGCGTTAATGATGCGACTGTGCAACCCACCCCTCGGAAGATGCCCGAGGACGCGGCGGCTCAGACACTCGCCCACCGCAGTCGGGAGGCGGGAGCAGCATGGACAGCAATTGGTCCACCCGCACATGGGGATGGTATGCAACCACAAAAAAGGCTGAGGTCCGGACAGGCAGCAGTGCAGGAGCCTCGAAGAAGGTCGCTGTGAAAGAGGACAGACCCCAAAGGCCACACACCCGATGAGTTCCTTCACTTCCAGTGTCCAGAAGGGGCAAAGCCACAGGGACGGGAAGTTAGGTCAGGGGTTGCCAGGGGATGGGGGGGTGCTAACAGGTATAGGGGTGCTCTCGGGGGATGAGACCGTCCTGGAACTCGATAAAGGCAGTGGCTTTTACATTCACATTGTGAATGTCCTAAGTGCCCTGAGTCGTTCACTTTAAAACAGTTAATTTTATGTGTATTTAGCCTCAGTGAGAAATTCCAATACACAGCAGGCCATGCAAATGCCATGGCACAGACAAAACACGCCATAGATTTAGTTAGAAACACGAGCAAGGCCAACATTAGGTAGCTGGTCTGGAGGGCTTCTCGGAGGAGGTGATGGTTAGGGAGGAGTATGAAGGGCAGAGCAGGTGCCCCTGGCAGATGAAGGAGAGGCTGGGAGCTGGGGGTGGACCCCACTGTCTTGCCTGGGCTCTCTGTGCCCGACAGCATGGCTGGTGAAGCTGACATCTATGCATCTCAGCTTGCCAGCTGCGGTGACTCATGCCACACGGGGGGCTCAAAACCCCGGCCTCTATGGTCGCGCAGTTTCAGAGGCTAGAAGTGCAGCCGCCCTTCTGTAGAGCCCCCTCTGTAGAGCCCCGTGACACGGATGCAGGACCCCCAGCCCCCACCCCCCACGACAGGTGCATGCAAGACCCTGTTCACACAGGATCCGGCTCCTTAACCGGCCTGAGCTCACAGGCGTGCACCCTCACACCTCTGCATCTGGGCTGCTCCGTGGACCGGACACCCCCAGCCTCTTGGCTGCATGCCGGGAACAGCCCAGGGGACCTCACGGCGTGGCTGTTGGACTCCAAATGCTAGTGCTGGAGCCGGGCCTGGGACTCCCAGGACTTCACGATGGCTGCATTCTGTGGGACAGAGCTCCTCCCCCCAGCTCCAAGAGAGAGGAATGGACCCCGCTTTGTGACGGGGGAGCAGCAGGATACGATGACGGATCTTTGGGGAGCAGCCACCTCATAGCATCTGCTGGAGCACAAGTCCCAGGGAGGCTTCCCAGCTTCTGCTCTGGGCACTGGCCCTGACCACATCGTCAACCTGTTGTGGAATGAACGAATTGGGGGCTTGTTCAAATCAGGGGTGCATTTTTCTGTAGGTCCTGCTCAATTTGGAGATTTTCCAAAATCAGTTCAGAGACCAGGTTATTCAACCATCCTTCCTTTCCTTCCTCTCCCTCCCTTGCCTCCCTCTTCCTCTTTCTCCCTCCCTCTTTATTTTTCCATTTGTGTGGATTTGTGGTGGGTTGGAGCTGTAGGCACCCTGGAAAAGCACGTTCGTAAAAGTTAATCCATTCCAGTGGGTGTGAACTCTTTGTAAGTAGGACCTTTTGATGAGGCTACTTCAGTCAAGGTGTGTGCCGGGTTTGAAACTACTATGTACCCCAGAAAAGCCATGTTTTAATCCTGATCCAATCTTGAGGGGCCAGACCTCTTGTATAGGGTTTAAACTTTGACTGGATTGTTTTCATGGAGGTGTGACATGCCCAATTGTGGGTGTGGCCTTTTGCTTAGATGGAGATGTGACTCTACCCTTTCCAGGTGGGTCTTGATTTGTTTACAAGAATCCTTTAAAAGGGAAAACATTTTGGAGAAATCTCAGAGGCAGGTGCTTGGGGAACAGTTGCTTCAGAGCTGACAGAGACACGGATGTTTAGAGATGCTTGGAGTGCCGACAGAAAGAGCAGATGCCTAGACATAGGCAGAGCCCAGCAGACGTCACTATGTGCCTTGTGCGTTTTCATGAGATGCTAAGCAAGCCAGAACCTGTGCCTTGCCATGTGACAGAGGAGCCAAGGGAAGCCAAGAAATGAAAGCCAGCCTTGCAGAAGCAACATGAGGAACCCCCTAGGAACAGAGGTTGAAAGCAACGGAGCCCCGGAGCAAGGGGTCAGCAGATGCCAGAAATATGACTACTCAGCTGATAGAGGTATTCCTGACCAATCGACCTTCCTTGAATCAAGGTATCTTTGCCTGGATGCCTTAGTTTGGACATTTTTATAGGCTTAGAACTGTAAACGTGTAACTTATTTAATTCCCCCTTTTAAAAGCCGTTCCAGTTCTGGTATATTGCGTTCCAGCAGCTTCCATACTACCATACATGTGGACGCGACAGAGCATCCAGGCTGCAGACGGCCAGTGTGCTGGCCCTGGGGTGCTGGCCGCTGGGGCCACTCGGAGGAGTGAGAGGGCCCGTGCGGGGTCTAGGGCCATGCAGGTGGGGTGACGGCGTGGACAGCGCGGGGATTGGAATGTGGGCAAGAATTGGAATGTGGCCAGAACATTCTCCGGTAGCCACGGCCACCCTGGAGCCATTTGGGTGTTGCGAGAGGAGGACGTCGGTCTGAGTGGCACATGGGGGAGCAAGGGCAGGGCTCGCGCAGCGGCCGCCGCACCTCTAAGGGTGTGAGTGGGCCTGACGCGGGGCGGGATGACAGTGCCCTGGGGCTCCGGGCCGCTGGGTTCGGGGTCCCGGGGCTCAAGGACCCCAAGTACCAGGAAGTGGAGGATGGGGGCCCGGGATCTGAAAACCAGGAGGAGGAGGAGGAGGAGGAGGAGGCTGTGTCCGAGGAGGACATGGGGAGAGAGTTCCTGGACACCCCGAACCCGGAAGGGGCCCTTTCGGAGCTGGAGAGGGTCCTGGAGCCCAGCTCAGATGAGGACGTTCCCGAAGTGAGGTAGGCGGGGGTGGGGGCCGGGCTGGGGGGCGCGTGGCGGTGCTTGGGAGAGGGGGAGGAGCGGACCCCATGCAAGGCCACCCCACAGCCTCCCCCCATGCCCCTCCCCCCATGCCTGTGGCTTGGATCTTCTGGATGCCAGGGAGAGGTTGGTTTGTGGATTCTCTTCGAGACTCCTCCTGCGTCTCTTCCTGGGTCTTCTGGGGTCTCCCGGGGTCTCCTCCTGGGGCCTCCCCCTGAGGGTAGCCAGGTGGGGGTGGGCAGTGCCCCTCCCCGGCCTTTGAGCTGAAAGTCAGCCAGCACAACCCTTGTCCCGGAGGTGGCCGGAGGGCGGTGGGAAAGGCCGGGGCTGGGGTAGGGCGTCCGGGCCAGGCCAGGTCACTCACCTGCCCCACAGAGGCAAAAGGGGGAGAGAAAACATGTCCCAGATCCAAAGTTTCCCAGCATCGCAAATTGCAAGACGCTTCAGGAGCAGTTAGGAGAAACACGTGGCGGGCGTTTCGGGGGACTGATTCGGGGCGGAGCTCCTTGGTGGCCCCAAAGATCTAGGCTTGTCACGTCCGGTGAGGGGTGGCGAGTCCAGCCCCGGGCTCCGGGCTGCCGCCGTCCGGCCCCCTGGGGGAGGAGTAGAGGCTCGCATGAGGCCCTCCAGCTCGGCTCCCGGCTGTCTCCAAGCCGGCTCTCCGTCACCCAGGAGGCGCCCCACGCCTGCAGGCCCAAGGGAAAGCGGAGGAGGAGACGGGTGCTCGAGCTGGCCAAACCCAAGACCAACTGGCAAGTCTTGAAAGACAGGTGAGGGGCCTTAGGAGGTGCGGTGGGGTCTCCCAGCCCCCCGCCTCCCCTCTGTCAGCACGGGGGAGCCAGGGCGCCAGGTGGGCTGGGTGGCAGCCAAAAGAGAGAAAGGAGGCCCAGAGCAAAGGGCGCTGGGGGCTCGGCCCCCGTCTCCTGGCAGGATGGGCTGCACTGCCTGGATGTCCCCTTGCAAAATGACCTTGCAGTTCTCCCTCTACTGGTAAGTCTGGGGGCTCCCTCTGTTGGAGCTGCCCCCCTCTCTCCAGGGCCGTCGGGGGAAAGGCTCCCAGCGGGTCCCTGGGCCAGTGCCACCGTGGCTAGGCGGGCTGGGCAGTTTCCTGGGTGCCAGTGTCTCTGTGCCCCAGCCTGGCTCTGGGGGCTCCCAGTGGCCGCCTCGTTGTCCTTCGGTGACTGCCCCTCCCCTGCTGCCCTCCAGTTCTGTCTACCCTTCCTGTCCCCCCGCGGCCCTGCCCGCCATCCCCCTCCATGTCCGTGTGTTCAGGGGCACCCGAGCCTCTGCTTCAGTGCAGGGTGGCACCTCTCTGAGCCACCCCTGGCTGTATTCCAGGCCATCCGTGTACTGGACGGAGAGGTTTCTCGAGGACACCACCCTGTCAGTCACAGTGCCTGGTAAGCCCGCTGCACGTTCCAGGGCGCAGGCCGGGGGGCAGCGGGGTGGCCCGGTCCCAGCCCTGGGTGCCGGTCCTGGTGGGTGGGGTAGAGGCTAGGGCTGGGCCTGGAGCTGGGGCAGGGTACAGGGGCGGGGCTGGGGTGGGGCACAGGGGCTGGGGCAGGGGTGCTGCTCACCCCACCCCATCCTGGCCCAGCTGGGATCCCGAGACCACCTGGGAGGCCCTGAGCCCCAGTCCCATCTCCCAGGGGTCTCTGCTGCCTGTTCCCTCTCCCATCTCTAGTCTCTGTCCCCCAGCTGGGGTTGCATGCTAGGAGTGAGAGTATGAGACAAGCTCTCCAGGAGAAATCCACATTTGCACCCCGGCCACACTGGGAATTAGAATTTAGTTTATAAGACCCTTGGCCTCTGCTCCCATCATCGTTCGCACAATGCTTTAGAGGAGTGGATCTGTTTCTTCAAATAAAATGTGCAAAGGAAGCTCAATATTGGAGAGAAGTGACAGGGCATTTCCCTCTGGGGGGGGGGGGCTGCATCCTCTCCCCAAAGTGAGCCCTAAGTCCAAACCAACTCCAGGCCAAGCCCACTTCCCAGCTGGGGTCCTCGGACCCCTCTGGAACCTGCGAGGCCACCCCAGCCGTGGGACAGACTTCAGGCCTGAGAGTCTGATTCCCCCCAAGTGTGGACAGCAGAAGCTGCCCACGTGCTTGAGTCCGGGGCTGGGCCAGTGGGTGGCACAGGGCCGGGGCACTCTTCACCTGTCTTCTGGGCTCTGAGTGACCGCGGGCTCCCGTTTTGCGCAGCGGTGTCTCCTCGAGTGGAGGAACTGTCGCGACCGAAAAGGTTCTACCTGGAGTACTACAACAACAACAGGTAGGGGGGGAGCGCCGGGCGGGGCACCGGGAGGGCAGATTTGGGCAGCAGACCCCTCTCGGGTCCCCCGGCAGGGCGTGGCACGGGGAAGGGCTGCTGTAGAGACCAACCTCGAACTGGGCTTGGCCACAGCTGGACAATTGAATGACAACTCCTTTCCATCCCCTGGAACTTCCATGCCCATTAAAACTGATCCTTGGAGTTAGGTAGGCATATGTTGCAGTTTGCTAAAGCTGCCAGAATGCAAGACACCAGAAGGTGGATTGGCTTTTAATAAAGGAATTTGTTTAATTAAAATTGTATAGTTCTTCCGAGGAAAGGCAGCTAACTTTCATCTAAGTTTCTCTGTCCCATGGGAAGGCTCACGGCAACTTCTGCTGACCTTCTCTTCTGGCTTCTGGATTCCAGTGGCTTTTCCCCAGGCGATTCCTTTCTGCGTCTCCAAACGTCTGGGCTGAGCTGCGAGTGCTGAGATGAGGGATGCTGAGCTGCTCGGGCTGTGCTGTGTTGAGCTCTCTCCTGACCTCTCTTTTAAGCCTCCAGCTAATGAAATTAAATGTCACCCATTGTGAAAGGCATTCCCCTTAGCTGACTGTGGATAGAAGAATTTCACACGCTGAATACCTAAGTACAAAGCAACAGAACGTCGGGGCGTCATCACCTGGCCAAGTTGACACCTGAACCTATCTGTCACAACATGCATTTTAATTCTATATCTTGATGCATGCATGAAAAGGAAGATGTGGCTGAGATAAATTCGCAACACTGGGTTCAACTCATTTGAATCACTTTTTAACTCTAGGGTGTTCTGTGCCCCTCCCATGCTCCTTTCACAATTGCTGGTGTCCACAGTCAATTTTCATCGTAATGCTGGGTCATCGTGGAATCTCTTTGAAGACAATTTAAACTACACCTGTAGAGCCAGTAAGGCGCCGAATTTGATGGAAGTGGTTGCAGCAGGAACTCTGGGGATCTCAGGGTGACATAACTACAGACTTCTACCGTCTGGCTGAGAGCATTTACGAGCTGCCTCCCAACCTCAGAAATGCCAAAATGTGTAACGAGTCTGCCTTGGGATTGGTGACACATGGCTTTAGTTCTGGGGCAAAGGCACAGCTGAGGCCTAATTTCAGGGGGTGCAGCCCTGGCAGGAGTAGCCCCCACCCAGTAGGCAGGCCTGCCTGCAGGGTTGGGGTGCCCTGGGGGTGTTCTCAGCCCTTGAGCACTGTGAGTGGCTTCTTTGAGGAATCCTTTCCTGGAGGTTTTTCAAAGCTCTCCATCTTCCCAGGCACTCCCCAGTCCTCCGCGGTGGGCAGGAGTGGAGGGGCAGGTAAGCAGGGACCGAGCTGTGGGTTTCCCTCAGGACGACGCCCATCTGGCCCATCCCTCGGCCCACCCTGGAGTACCAGCCGTCCAGCCGCTTGAAGGAACTGGCCACTCCCAAGGTCCGGAATAACATCTGGAGCATAAACATGTCTGAGGTAGGTCTCACCACCTCACCCTTGGGCCTTGCCCACCCTTGGGTGGGACAGTGGAGGGGGGCTTGACTTTGGAGTCAGGGGTAAGAGCCAGCAGAGGAGGCAGAGGGAGCAGGACAAGTGTGAGCGCCTGTGTGGGAGCCTGCCCGGGAGGCAGCTGTCCCGCCTCTGTGCAGGCCTCACCTGTGCACGGCCTCACCTGCTCAGGGCCTTACCTGTTTGCGGCCTCACCTGCTCAGGGCCTCACCTGCTTGCGGCCTCACCTGCTTGCAGCCTCACCTGCTCAGGGCCTCACCTGTTCAAGACCTCACTTGCTTAGGACTTCACCTGCTTGTGGCCTCACCTGCTCAGGGCCTCACCTGCTCAGGGCCTCACCTGCTTGCGGCCTCAGCTGCTCAGGGCCTCACCTGCTGGCAGCCTCACCTGCTCGCGGTCCCTGCTCAGTCCACGTCACATGGAGGGCCCAGCGCTATCTGCTTGCTTTCTAGTTGAGAACAGTCTCACATCCGGGATGGCAGGGGCTCAGCCCCTCAGAGCGGACACTTGCAACAGAGCGGACACTACAACATCTTGTAGATGTTTCCAGAATGCCGCAGGGATGGACTCACACGTCCCGGAGCCTGGGTCCTGGCTTTTTCTAGTTAGGGAAACCTCCCAGCTCACAGCTCAGTCCTCTTTCAGGGTCGGTGATTGCCCAGCCCCCTGCGAGGCCTTTTCGGATAAAGCTGCCCTCCTTCCGTGTGTGGGCACTGGGTCCCACGTCCAGGGTAGATGCCCAGCTCTCTGCAGCAGGTGAGCCCCGGGCAGCCTCGCTCACCAGCTCTGGGTGCCTCTGTCCAGCCATGTTTCCCTTTTGCTCAGTCATCTGTGTCTCGGCCATTCTAATAGGTGTGTTATGGGGTCTTAAGTGTTTTTTTGGTTTTTTTTTTGCATAGGCAGGCACCAGGAATCGAACCTGGGTCTCTGGCACGGCAGGTGAGAACTCTGCCACTGTGCCACTATTGCCTGCCCAGGTGTTTTTTTTTTCATTGAGAAATCTTCACACACATACAGTCCATACATGGTATACAATCAATGGCTCACATTATGGTCACATAGTTGTGTATTCCTCACCATGATCAATTTCTAGAACATTTGCATCACTCCAGAAAAAGAAACAAAGAGAAAAAAGAAAAAAATTCATACGTCCCATATATCTCACCCCTCCCTCTCATTGACCACTCATGTTTCTATCTACCCAATTCAGTTTACCCTTTGTCCCTCCTATTATTTATTTATTTTTTTATCCATATTTTTTACTCATCTGTCCATACCCTGGATAAAAGCATCAGACACAAGGTTTTCATAATTACATAGTCGCACTGTAAAAGCTGTATCGTGATACAATCATCTTCAAGAATCGAGGCTACTGGTATACAGCTCAACAGCTTCAGGTACTTCCATAGGGGAATCTATAGAATGCATAAGAACAACCTCCAGGATAACCTCTCAACTCTGGAAGCTCTCAGCCACTGACACTTTATTTTGTCTCATTTTTCTCTTCCCCCCTTTTGGTCAAGAAGGCTTTCTCAGTCTCTTGATGCCGGGTCCCGCTTTATCCCGGGAGTCCTGTCCCACGTTGCCAGGGAGGTTCGGTCTTTAATTTGCCTTTCCCTGAGGATGATGTCACTGCATCTTCTCATGTGATTATTTGCCTGGACTCCTACTTATATCTTTTAAAGTAAATCTGGACATTGTACCATTTCTCTTACAAACACTCAGTATGTATTTCTAACAGACGAGGGCTTAAAAACCCAATCACATTACAAATGACACTGAAAAAATTGAGAATTCCTTAATATCCATGCTCGCTTTTCCCCACTTGTCTCAAAAACGACTTCTTATGGTTGTTTGGGTTGGACCAGGGTGCCAGGAGGCTTGTTCTCCCATCTCATGCCGAGGGAGGAGGGAGAGAGAGAGAGGGCGGGAGCTTAAGAGAAAGCGGGGAGAGAGGGAAGAAAGAAGGGGAGATGGGTGAATGAGTGAGAAGTTAACTTACAAACACCATGACATGTTCACTAAGATTAGAGTGGGGTCTGTGATTTTTAAGGAGAATTTCGAGGGGAAGGGAACCCACATTTCAGAATAACCCTCGAGAGTCATTTCATCCAACCCTCTGCCTCCAAGCATGCACTTCCCCAAAGTGTACCATGTGCAAAACTTTTTAAAACATTGAGTACTGCAGACCCATGGACAGCCATCTCAGAACCAGCTCCAAGCATGAGTAAATGTGAACATTTGGCAGGTTGGTTCCAGCTCTCCTTTTTCTGCCTTTGAGGGACTAAAGCATTCCAACCTCTCCCCTTCTTTCCTTCCTCCCTCCCCAGAGGCAGTTGTCAGAGAAGGAGGGACATTTAGGGTGCTGTGGGGCCGGCCCTGAAGTTATTTGCAGGCAGGTGGTCTCCCGTGTTGGGGGCTCACAGGTGGGTCAGGGAACAGGTGAGAGCAGGATTTACACGGCAGGGGGCAGGAGGCTATTGACAATTGGGGGACAGTGACTCTTGTTTGCACTTTTTTTGGGGGGGTGCAAAATAATTAGCAGGCAGAGTTGAGCCTGGGTACTCTGTCTCTGAAGATCCAAGAAAACAGTATTGGATGTTTATGTATTCTCTGAAAACCCTGAGAAGGCAGAAATGGAGAGATGTGTCAGGTTTCTTGGTGAAATGTCTGCCAGTCCTGCCACCATCATCCCCACCTCTTGGGCAGACCTGCTTTTCTTCCATCATCGTCATATTTTGTGGACCTGTGGCTTCATGCTTTCTGCTTTTTATGCATATAAATAGTAATGTAACTTTCTTTTTTCCCCCCACAGTGTTTTTTTCCTAGAGCAATCCGCCTTGATTGGTGTAGGTAAAAAATCATTTTACCTGCTACATCGCATTTTATCTGATGAAAATATTGCAAATAATTTGCCCAGTCCCTTCCTAATGGGCAGATAGGTTACTTCCATGTTTCTGTGGTGGTCATAGCTGCAGGGAGCCTCATTCACTGGTTTCTGTGCAGTTTTGTACGAGTTTCTATATCTGGCAGTCATCAAGTATGCACTATTCTTGAGATGGATAAATTGCTCTCCAAGGTGCTTGCACTGTTTTATTTTCCTACCAGCCATACCCGAGAGTTTCTTTCTTCCCATGTCCTTGCCAGCGCTTGATAACATCAGACTGTCTCCGTTTTTCATCAAGTTTTGGGGCATGAAGTGATATTATGCTATTTTAATTTACATTTCCCTGGTCTTCAGAGAGGCTCTTTGGCCACTTAGGCTTAGTCTTTTGCATCTGCCCATTCCCTATTGGTTTGTTGGGTTGTTGATTTGGAGGTGCTCTTTATATATGATGGTTACCAATGTTTTGTGGAACATGTTGCAAAATAACTTCCTCCTAGTCACGCTCTTGTCTTTAGCATTGCCTGGGCAGTCCTTTCTGTCTCAGGGCCTGTGAGGAATCATGGACTGCTTGCTTCTCCTTTGCTTTCTTTCCAGGTATCTCAGGTTTCCAAGGCAGCCCAAATGGCTGTCCCCAGTTCACGGATCCTCCGGCTGGCAAAACCTAGGGCTCCGGCCACCCTGTTGGAAGAATGGGACCCCATGCCAAAGCCCAAGCCGCATGTGTCCAACTACAACCGCCTCCTTCACTTGGCCAGTAAGTCGGATCCCTGGGGTCCTAGCAATGAATTGAAAGTGTCTCCTCTGGCAGGTATGTTCAGCCAACACTGGCCCATGGCAGGGGGGATGTCAGGAGACCAGGAGTGAGGTCCTGATTTCCCCCCGAGTCTTGCTTCCTCTTCCTTTGCCTCCTCCCTAAACTACAGGGCAGCTATGGCCACGACAGCCTGGGCAAACTTTCCTGGGGTCCTGGCAGGAAGGCACCAGGGAAGCAGAAGCCACAGAATGTTCATTCTGGAAACAGGGAGTGCCTGAGCGGCAAGCAGTGGAGGCGGGTGCAGAAGAGAAAGTTGGGGAGCAGGGCCAGGGGCCAGAGGCCAAGTTAGGGTGCAAAGGAACTTTGAAAATGGTTATTGCCTTGAGTCCTTTTTTGCCCTTGGAAAGACGGTGATGCTTTCCCTCCTGCAACGAAGGCAACATGTACCGAGAGTAAGACCTTGGAAAAGGCAAAGAAGCATAAAGAAGGAGGTGAAAATGGCATCTAGCCATCCCCCAGAGACGGCACGGTCAGCCATGCCTCCTTCCGTACATGCACACGGACACACGTGGTCACGACACCAGGATACACTTCCTGGAGCCCTGGCCAAGCACCCCAAAGCACCCGTCTTCTCCCTCTTTGCACCCCACACCTGACCCTTGGGGAAACGAGGTTAGCCCTGCCTTTGGGCACATCCCAAGCCTGCTACCCACTGCTCACTTCCCATGCCCTGCCCAGTCCATTGTCCATACGGTGGCCACTGGGATCTCACAAAACTTAAGCCAGATTCCACCCCCAGAGTTTCTCCCTCTCACCTGTCTCTAACCTCGCTGGTCTCCCTCTCCCTCCACTGTGCTCAGGGGTCCCACACTGGCTGTCCCCTCTGCCTGGGAGACTCTTCCCAGACTCCTGCACACCTCAATGGGCTCAGCTCAGATCTCATTGTCTCCCCAAAGCCCCTCAGAGCTCCCTCTTTCCTCCACTTCTGGATACCTGTGACCCCTTGTGCTGCTCTGCTCTTTTTCCGTGATATCATGTCAGGTCCACGAAGATAGAGGCTTTAGAAAATTCACTACATTTCCCCCGCTCCTTGCACAGAAAGGCCAGAGGTGTCTATTGGCCATTTAGGTTTACTCTATTATGTACTTTTCCCAGTTTTCTATTTCCCAGTTTTCGGGGTCATTGGTTTGTATGTCTTCTTTATATATGATGGCTACTATTCCTTTGTTGAACGCATTCTTCCCAGCCAGCCTCTTGTCTTTTAACTTTGCTTTTAGAGTCTTTTGTTCACTCACTCATTCATTAATTCATTCAATCATTCATTCTTTCATTGGATGGATGGTTAAACGAGTGGAAATATGAGATCACATATGCACTATATAAGACCATGATGCCTGTCTGTCTGTTGGTCTCTCCTTTACACTCACACACACACACACACATCTGAAATATAAATAATGTCTACACAACATGTAAGCATATTCTTGCACATATACACCTACTCATCCATGCTTCAGAGATGCCC
Source organism: Myrmecophaga tridactyla (assembly GCA_004026745.1). Lineage (NCBI taxonomy): Eukaryota > Metazoa > Chordata > Mammalia > Pilosa > Myrmecophagidae > Myrmecophaga > Myrmecophaga tridactyla. Next base: position 2,348 of record PVIY010038821.1, on the reverse strand, counting down.
TTATGTACAAAAATATACACACATATTGGTCGTGAGAACATGCTGTGATTTTCAAACAGCGAGCCTCCACCGCGAACTGTCATGGCAGGATTCTAACACCTGAACTAGGTGAGCAGGCGGGCAGAGGACTGGTCCGCTAAGACCGGCTGTCAGTGTGTCCACACAGCGCTGGGCTGCCGTGGCCTCGGGATCTACTCTTCCAGCCGACACACCGCCCTCCTTGCTGGACGGCAGGAGACACGGCCGTGTCAGGAGCCCGGCTGCTCAGTTCTCATGGTGGAGCTCCAAGACGCCAGCCCAGGCTGTGCTCCCTGCCCCCCACAAGGGACTGCTGCACCCACCTGTGTGTCCCCGTCCCCTCTGGGCTGACATCTGCACAGGGAACATGTGTCCAGCAAGGCCATGGTCCAGCTGTGTGTCAGCTGCCAAGCCAGGGCTGCATTGGCTGAGAATGGTGCAGTCTTTCCAGCTGCGCAGGCTCAAGAATCAGGGTCCCCAGAGGCCCCCAAAGGCCCCCAGGGCTGAAGACCACAGCGCAGGGGCTTCTCCACCATTGCAGAAAGTTCTGCCACTGCGGACTGTCCAGCTGAACCCTCTGGCTGGGACGGAGCCCGGGGGGGCAGGTGCAGGAAAGGGTGGAGGGGAACGGAGCTCCTCACCCAGGGCTGTGGGGTCTCTTCACCCACCCCCTTGGCCCCCAGTCTGGGCCCTGAGACCATTCGAAGTGGTTTCCTTTTAAATTGTACAAGCCAGTGTTTTTTTTTGTTGTTGTTGTTTGTTTGTTTTTAGCCTATTCCTAATATTGTGCAACCAGGACCCCCAATGAGTTCCAGAACATTCTCAGCATCCCAAATAGAGGCCCCGAGCCCAGGTCCCTGTGAACTTGCCCTATTGGACATTTCACATATTTGGGATCATGCGCTGCATGCCCTTTGTCTCCTCCATGACCACCTGTCTCCAGGCTTCCTCCTTGTCATGCCATTACGGGGTTGCACCCCTTTGGGTGCCCGTTACCCGCTGAGCGGGAGACCTTTGACTTCTAAGGCAGGGCCTGTGGGCAGAGGCCATGTGTCCCAGTCAGCGCTGCTTGGTGACAAGCGGCCCCCAGGTCTCTGCTAACGGCTCCCCTCCCTCCTGCCCCCACCCAGGGCCCAAGCTGCAGTCGGACCAGTGCGTCCCCGACCGTGACCCTTGCTGGCAGGTGACGGATGTCACCAAGAAGGCGGTGGCCAGTCCGCGGATCGTGTCCCTGGCCAGGCCCAAACAGCGGAAGGACCTCAACGAAGGCTACGACCCCTACCACATCTCCCCCGCCGCCCTGGTGGCGCGGGCGTCCCCACGCCTCTTTGAGCTCGCCACCCCCAAAAGCATCACCAAAAAAGTGTGACGGCCCCCTTCCCCCGGGGCTCTCAGACCCCCACCCCTAGTCCCCAGTAAACACCAGTGCACCCAATCGCGTGTGCTCGGCTCTGAGCTCGTCGACCTGGGGGGAGGGGGGGGCGGCCCGGTGGCGCGGAGTGGGGTGTGGGAAATAATAAGATTTGTGTTCATATGCAACCCGTCATCTACAGCCCTTTTATTTTCCAAATCACTGGCCCCTGCTTCGGGAGCTTCTCCCAGGTCACGCTTCAGCCCCGTCTTCCTGTTCTCTCCCCACCCCACCCCCCGCTGCGCTCGCGCCTAGCACCCCAGCCTGCGCGTCCCAAACCGCCCGGAGCGCAGGAGCGCAGCCCGCGAGCCGGCGGACACCTGAGGGGCCCACCCGTTCTGCTTCCACGGGCGGAGCCGAGGCGCGGGGCTCCGGAAAAGAGGGGGCCCCGGGAGCCTCCACCCGCTGCCCTCCACGGACGGCGCCCACCCGCACCCACGGTTCTGGGGCTCACCACCTGACGCGGGGGCAGGGCCGGGTGGGGTGGCCGCCGGGCGGGCTCGGGCTGGGGGGTGGGGGCAGAGACCCCGCCCCTTCCCTGTCCCAACCCTGCGGCCCAGGCCCCGCCCCTGCCCCGTCCAACCCCGCCTCTCCCGCCCACACCTCTCCCAAGGCCGCCCTGCCCTGGGAAGTCCCCTTCCTGCCCATGGGCTGTATCGTCACGCGGTGCTTGTCCTGCTTCCGCCGCCTTTTCTCAGGGCCTGGGCTGTAGGCGGGTCTGTGTACCCAGGGGCTCCGGGTCTGGAGCCTTTGGGTCCTGGCCACAGACCCTCAGGGCCCACGGAGCGCGGGCTGCCCGGGCCTGAATTTGAGAAAACGTTTGTTAGTGCAATCTGCAGGGGGCCAGGGGGGGGGATGGGGGCAGGGGGGAGCATGGGGGTGGGAGGAGAGTTGGGAGAATAGAGGTGGGAGGATGGAG
>PVIY010038820.1:0-23591 GCA_004026745.1 Myrmecophaga tridactyla | reverse complement strand
CGGTTCCTCAAAAAGCTGAATATAGAATTGCCATATGACCCGGCAATACCATTGCTAGGTATATACTCAAAGGACATAAGGGCAAAGACACAAACAGACATTTGCATACCAATGTTTATAGCAGCATTATTTACAATTGCAAAGAGATGGAAACAACCAAAATGTCCATCAACAGAAGAGTGGCTAAACAAACTGTGGTATATATATACGATGGAATATTATGCAGCTTCAAGACAAAATAAAGTCATGAAGTATGTAACAACACGTATGGACCTTGAGGAGATGCTGAGTGAGATTAGCCAAAAACAAAAGGACAAATACTGTATGGTCTCACTGATATGAACTGACATTAGTGAATAAACTTGGAATATTTCATTGGTAACAGAGACTACCAGGAGATAGAAATAGGGTAAGATATTGGGTAATTGGAGCTGAAGGGATACAGATTGTGCAACAGGACTGAATATAAAAACTCAGAAATGGACAGCATAATACTACCTAACTGTAACACAATTATGTTAAAACACTGAATGAAGCTGAATGTGAGAATGATAGAGGGAGGAGGGCTGGGGGCATAAATGAAATCAGAAAGAAAGATAGATGTTAAAGATTGAGATGGTGTAATCTATGAATGCCTAGAGTGTATAATAAGAGTGAATAAATGTACAAATTAAAAAAAAATCTTTGCTCTGTGTAGTAGTTAGTTTCAGGTGTCAAGTTGGCTAGGTGAGGGTGCCTAATTCTGTTGCTGTGAACTGAATCATTAGCATGTGAAATTTATCCATGGCTGATTTCATCTACAGTCGGTAAAGGGTGTGACTTCTGCAATGAGTGATGTTTAATTTAATTAGCAGGAGGCTTAAAAGAGAGAGGTCAGAATAGAGCTCAGTGCAGCACAGCCCAAGCAGCTCAGCACACCTCATCTCACCACTTGCAGCTCAGCCCAGATGTTTGGAGATGCAGAAAGAAATCACCCCGGGGAAAGCCGTTGGAACCCAGAAGCCAGGGGAGAAAGCTAGCAGAGGTCGTTGTGTACCTTCCCATGGAACAGAGAACCTCAGGTGAAAGTTAGTTTTCTTTCTTCTGAAGAACTACAAATTTTTTTTTTTTGCATTTGAAGATTTATATTGTACTGTGGTAACAAAAAGAAATAACAGAAACAAGTGACATAATAGGTCCAGTGATAATATTTGTTATTGTTAATAATATTAGGTAGTAGTTGATAAATTTCTTTGAGTCAATTCACATTTCTGAGACTATATTTGAAAAACATCAAATTGCATTAAGTACTTGAACAATTGAATTCCTTTTTTATACATTGATGGACATTTAACATCTTCATTTAATAGGAAACTCATTGAGGACATACAAGAATTGATATATTTTGTCTTTGTAAATTAGTATGATATTGCTTACTGATTTTGTTAAATTGATTTTTCCATCAGCAAAACATTTCTTAAATATTAATTCCTCTTGGAAGTAAGCAATTTGTAAGTAAAGTATAGATCCTTTTTAGTTATGTTAGTTTTTTTTATTATTGATAAAACATAATAACATACAAACATGAACATTCTTAACATTCCATTCCTGGTATATAATCAGTGACTCACAATATCATCACATAGTTGTATATTCATCACCATGATCATTTGCATCACTCCAGAAAAAGAAAGAAAAAGAAAAAATTCATACATACAATGCCCCCCACCCCTTCCTCTCATTAATTGCTAATATTTCCAGCTACCCAATGCATTTTAACCTTTAGAACTATAAAATTTTTAAACCTTTTTTATTATATAGTATAACAAAGTATATATATAGTATACAAAGCAAAGAAATAAAAAAAAAATCGTTTTCAAAGCACTCTTCAAAAAGTGGTTACAGGATAGATCCCAGAGTTTGTCATGGGCTACCAATCAATCCTCTCATATTTTCCCTTCTAGCTGCTCCAGAATATAGGAGGTAGAGGGCGTAAATACTTTTTTATCATCACAATCGACTTTTTCCCTTCTTTTTTTTTTTGTGAACAATAACATATATACCAAAAAGCTATAAACTTCAAAGCACAGCACCACAATTAGTTGTAGAACATATTTCAGACTTTGACATGGGTTACAATTTCACAATTTTAGGTTTTTACTTCTAGCTGCTCTAGAATACTGGAGACTAAGATATCAATTTAATGATTCAGCATTCATATTCATTTGTTAAGTCCTATCTTCTGTGTATAATTCCACCATCACCTTTGATATTTCATCCCTCTCTTTGGGGTAGTTTGGACTATGGCAATTCTAAATTTTTTATATTGGAAGGGTGTGTCACTAATATGGGGTAGGGAGATGGAACTATCTGATGTTCGGAGAGGCTGTGCTAGGTTTCAGGAACTATCTGATGTTCGGAGAGGCTGGGCTAGGTTTCAGGATTTATCTGGACCAGTGACCCATCTGGAGGTTGTAGAATTCCAGAAAGTTACTCTAGTGTCTGGAACCCTTGTGAAATCTTATATATTGCCCTAGGTATTCTTTAGGATTGGCTGGAATGGTCCTGGTTGGAGGTTGGCAGGTTATGATAGGTAGCAAGGTCTACCAGAAGCTTGCATAAGAGCAACCTCCAGAGTAGCCTCTTGACTCTATTTGAACTCTCTCTGCCACTGATACTTTATTAATTACACTTCTTTTCCCCCTTTTGGTCAGGATGGAATTGTTGATCCCGCAGTACCAGGTCTGAGTTCATCCCTGGGAGTCATCTCCCACGTCGCCAGAGAGACTTTTACCACTGGATGTCATGTCCAATGTAGGGGGGAAGAACTATAATTTTTTAACTAAATAAATCGCCTTATTAAAAGTTGATCCATCTCTGGTCTGTTGCATTCTAGCAGCTTTGGCAAACTAGAAGACTCTGCAACCACATTTTCAAAAAGTCTTCCTTGGTTCTCTCCAGATGGGGTTAGTATCTGTGCTAGCTTGAAATTATTATGTACTCCAGAAAACCCATGTTTTAATCCTGATCCAATCTTGTGCGGCTAGACCTACTGTTTAGGGTAGAAACTTTGATTAGATTTTTTTCATGAAGATTGACCCACTCAATTGTGGGTGTGACTTTTTTTTTTAACTTTTTTATTGTATAACATATATACAAAGCAAAGAAATAAAAAAGCAATAGTTTTCAAAGCACTCATCAACAAGAAGTTACAGGACAGATCCCAGAGTTTGTGATGGACTACCATACTGTCATCTCAGATTTTTCCTTCTGGCTGCTCCAGAATATAGGAGGCCAGAAGGTTTAAATATTTTTTTATCACCACAATTGACTTTTTTTTTTCTTTCTTTTTTGTGAAAAATAACATAAAACCAAAAAAAATCAATAAATTTCAAAGCAAAGCCCCACAATTAGTTATAGAATGTATTTCAGAGTTTGATATGGGTTACAATTCCACAATTTTAGGTTTTTGCTTCTAGCTGCTCTAAGATACTGGAGACTAAAAGAGATATCAATTTAATGATTCAACAATCATAATAATTTGTTAAATCCTATCTTCTCTGTATAACTCCACCCTCACGCTTGATCTTTCTATGCCTCCTTTAGGGGTGTTTGGGCTATAGCCATTCTAACTTATTCACGTTGGAAGAATCTGTCACTAATACGGGGTAGGGAGATGAAACTATCTGATGTTCTGGAGAGGATGGGCCCTCTAGGCTTCAGGACTTATTTGATTCAGGAACCCATCTGGAGGTTGTAGGTTTCTGGAAAGTTACTCTAGTGCATGGAACCCTTGTGGAATCCTATATATTGCCCTAGGTGTTCTTTAGGATTGGCTGGAATGGTCCTTGTTGGGGGTTGGCAGGTTATGATAGGTAGCAATGTCTAACTAAAGCTTGCATAAGAGTGACCTCCAGAGTAATCTCTTGACTCTATTTGAACTCTCTCTGCCACTGATACTTTATTAGACTTTTTACCCCTTTCGTCAGGGTGGAATTGTTGATCCCATGGTGCTGGGGCTAGATTCATCGCTGGGAGTCATCTTCCATGTTACCAGGGAGACTTTCAGCCCTGGATGTCATGTCCGATATAGGGGGGAGGGCAATGATTTCACGAAAAGAAGTGTAATTAATAAAGTATCAGTGGCAGAGAGTTGGGCTTAGAGAGAGTGAAGTCACATCTGAACAACAAAAGAGGTCCTCCAGAAGTAACTCTTAGGCATACCTATAGGTAGTCTAAGCTTCTCCGCCACCTACATAAGCTTCACAAGAGTAAGCCTCAAGACGAAGGGCATGGCCTATTGATTTGAGTGTCCTTAAAGTTTGACACAGTATCAGGGGATGTCCTGATGATAAAGTTTAATAGTTCCACATTTTTTGTCCCATCCCTCAAGGGACTTTGCCAATACTTTTTGATTATCTGCTTAATGTACTCCACGATGTTTCCAAGCATTACATTAGGCCATGCAGGATTAAAGGACCTCTTTCTTATTCTGGGCTCACTGTGTTTCAGTTGTTCAAATGAGCTATACAGATAGGTTGAGTTAGATTATGTGCTACAAAAAATTTTGGTTCCAGACCAAATAAACCTTTCTTCCTTTGGTCTCAAAGAGTATGTGTGGTTCTAAAATATAGACAACATCTTCCTTACCCGTATGTTCTGAATTACTTTAACCCCAACCTGATCAGCTTTGTTCTTATCTCTAAATATCACATTATTTATATATATATATAAAACAGCCTCTTGAAATCCAGAAACAATAATTACCACTCTGGACTAAATGTGTCTGCTATAAAAGCTTATAGTGTAGGCCCCTGTTTCCTTGTAAGCATTTTCTAAAGGAGACCATACCATTGTTGTTCTTTTGTTTCTGGCTTTATTTTGCCTAACAAAATGTCCCACACATTCATTCACATTGTTGCTTGCCTTATGACTTTGTTCCTTTTTTGTAGCAGCACAACTTTTGTTCATATGTACACACCATCGTTTGCCAATCTACTTCTCAGTCAGTGCATCCTTCAGCCACCTGCATTCATCAGGGATCATGTATGGTCCCCAAGTCCACAGTCCATCAACATTCTCAATTTTGGATAATTTCATTGTTCTGTGGGTGTGACTTTTTTGTTAGAAGGAGATGTGATGCTGTCCATTCAAAGTGAGTCTTGATTAGTTTACTGGAGTCCTTTAAAAGAGGAGACATTTTGGAGAAAACACAGTTGTTTCAGAACTGACAGAGAAAACAGGCATTTGGAGATGCTTGGAGTGCTGATAGAGAGAGAGCAGATGCTTAGATACTGATGTTTGGAAACGCAGAGCCCAAAACATGTCACCATGTGCTTTTCTATGAGACGCTAAGCAAGCCAGAACCCATTGTTGTGTCCCAAAAGAGCTAAGTGAAGGCCCACAGAAGCTTAGGGGAGAAACCTCTGGCATCAGAAGTTAGAAGCAACGGAATCGGGAACAAGAACCAGCAGACACCAGCCACGTGCCTTCCCATATCACAGGCTTTGGTCCTTCTTGAATCAAGGTATCTTTTTCTAGATGCCATAGTTTGGATGTTTTTTTGCCTTAGAACTGTAAACTTATAACTTAATAAATTCCCTTTATAAAAACTGTTCCAAAGAAAAAGAAATACTAGGCATCAAAATTGGAAAGGAAGTAAAACTCTCAATGTTTGCAGTGATATGATACTATATGTCAAAACCCCGAAAAATCCACAGCAAAACTACTAGAGCTAATAAATGAGTACAGCAAGGTGGCAGGTTACAAGATCAACACTCAAAAATCTGTAGTGTTTCTATACACTAGTAATGAACAATATGAGGGGGAAATCAAGAAAAGAATTCCATTTACAATTGCAACCGAAAGAATAAAACATTTAGGAATAAATTTAACTAAAGAGACAAAAGACCTATACAAAGAAAACTACAAGAAATTGTTAAAAGAAATCAGAGAAGACCTAAATAGATGGAAGGGCATACCGTGTTCATGGATTAGAAGACTAAATATAGTTAAGATGTCAATTCTACCTAAATTGATTTACAGATTCAATGCAATACCAATTAAAATCCCAAAAACTCACTTTTCAGAAATAGAAAAAACAATGACCAAATTTATCTGGAAGGGCAGCTATCCGAAAGCTAAAAGTATTCTGAGAAAAAAAAAATGAAGTCGGAGGTCTCACGCTACCTGACTTTAAGGCATATTATGAACCTACAGTGGTCAAAACAGCATGGTACTGGCATAAAGATAGATATACTGACCAATGGAATAGAATAGAATGTTCAGATATAGACCCTGTCATCTATGGACAATTGACCTTTGATAAGGCAGTCAAGCCAACTCACCTGAGACAGAACAGTCTCTTCAATAAATGGTGCCTAGAGAAGAGAACTGGATATCCATATGCAAAAGAATGAAAGAGGATCCATATCTCATACCCTATACAAAAATTAACTCAAAATGAATCAGAGACCTAAACATTAGATCTAAGACCATAAAATGCTAGAAGAAAATGTAGGGAAATATCTTATAAATCTTATACTAGGAGGTGGTTTCCTAGACCATACACCCAAAGCAAGAGCATTGAAGAAGTAAAAATAAATGGGAACTCCACAAAATTAAACACTTTTGTGCATCAAAGAACTTTGTCAAGAAAGTAGAAAGACAGCCTACACAATGGGAGACAATATTTGGAAATGACATATCAGATAAAGGTCTAGTGTCCAGAATATGTAAAGAGATTGTCCCACTCAACAACAAAAAGACAGCCAAGCCAATTACAAAATGGGCAAAAGACTTGAACAGACACTTCTCAGAAGAGGAAATACAAATGGCCAAAAAAGCACATGAAGAGATGCTCAACTTCCTTGGCTATTAGGGAAATGCAAATCAAAACCACAATGAGATATCATCTCACACCCATCAGAATGGCCATTATCAATTAAACAGGGAATGACAAGTGCTGGAGAGGATGAGGAGAAAGAGGCACACTTGTCCACTGTTGGTGGGAATGTCAAATGGTACAACCGCTGTGGAAGGCAGTGTGGCGGTTCCTCAAAAAGCTGAATATAGAATTGCCATATGACCCGGCAATACCATTGCTAGGTATTTACTCAGAGGACATGAGGGCAAGGACACAAAAGGGCATTCGCACACCAATGTTTATAGCAGCACTTTTACAATTGCGAAGAGATGGAAACCGGCAAAATGTCCATCAACAGACGAGTGGCTAAACAAACTGTAGTATATACATGCGATGCAATATTATGCAGCCATAAGACAGAATAAAGTTATGAAGTATGTAACAACATGCATGGACCTTAAGGACATTATGCCGAGTGAGATTAGCCAGAAATAAAACGACAAATACTGTATGGTTTCACTGATATGAACTGACATTAGTGAATAAACTTGGAATATTTCGTTGGTAACAGAGACCACCAGGAGATAGAAATAGGGTAAGATATTGGGTGCAACAGGACTGATTGTAAAAATTCAGAAATGGATAGCACAATACTACCTAACTGTAATACAATTATGTTAGAACACTGAATGAAGCTGAATGTGAGAATGATAGAGGGAGGAGGGCTGGGGGCACAAATGAAATCAGAAAGAAAGATAGACGATAAAGACTGAGATGGTATAATCTAGGAATGCTGTGCTGATTTGAAAGGAAGTATGCCCCCTAAGAAAAGCCATGTTTTAATATAAATCCCATTTCATAAAGGTAGAATAATCCCTATTCAATACTGTATGTTTGAAACTGTAATCAGATCATCTCCCTGGATGATGTGATTTAGTCAAGAGTGGTTGTTAAACGGGATTAGGTGATGACATGTCTCCACCTATTTGGGTGGGTCTTGATTGGTTTATTGGAGTCCTATAAAAGAGGAAACATTTTGGAGAAAGAGATTCAGAGAGAGCAGAGAATGCTGCAGCACCACGAAGCAGAGAGTCCACCAGCCAGTGACCTTTGGAGATGAAGAAGGAAAACGCCTCCCAGGGAGCTTCATGAAACCGGAAGCCAGGAGAGAAAGCTAGCAGACGACGCCGTATTTGCCATGTGCCCTTCCAGCCGAGAGAGAAGCCCTGACTGTGTTTGCCACGTGCCTTCTCACTTGAGAGAGACCCTGAACTTCATTAGCCTTCTTGAACCAAGGTATCTTTCCCTGGATGCCTTTGATTGGACATTTCTATAGACTTGTTTTAATTGGGACATTTTCTCGGCCTTAGAACTGTAAACTAGCAACTCATTAAATTCCCCATTTTAAAAGCCATTCCGTTTCTGGTATATTGCATTCCAGCAGCTAGCAAACCAGAACAAATGCCTAGAGTATATAATGATAGTGACTAAATGTACAAATTAAAAAAATGTTTCTCCATGAGGAAGAACAAAGGAATGTCATACTGCAGGGTGCTGAAAACAGATGGTAATTAATATTTTAAAATTTTATCTTATGTGTGAGACTAAAGCAAAAATGTTTATTTGGTACAAAATTTATATTTTGACTAGTGCGTTTCCTAATATAACTTATGTAGACAGCTTAATTGAACACCATAAGTACATGGAACTTTGAGTAGGACATGAGATTTTGTTGGTTTGTCCAGAGTGGTGCCCCGATAAATCCCAGAGTGACTTGAACAGAGAATAAAAAAGTATTTGCAAATCCCCTTTGGGGAATGGTGAGAACGGGGGAAAATTCAACTTCCCCAAGTTGAATTCTGGATATTCTCACAAGCAGTGCAGACAACCAAAGCTATAGACTGAGCCCCCAAACTTGGGGTTTGTTCATATGATACTTAACCCCACAAAGGATAGGTCAAGCTTACGTAAAATTAGGCCTAAGAGTCACCGCCCAAAAAACCTCTTTTGTTGCTCAGATGTGGCCTCTCTCTCCAGCCAACACAACAAGCAAACTCCCCACCTTCCCCCTGTCTACGTGGGACATGACTCCCAGGGGTGTGGACCTTCCTGGCAACGTGGGACAGAAATCCTAGAATGAACTGAGACTCAGCATCAAGGGATTGAGAAAATCCCTAGAATGAGCTGAGACTCAGCATCAAGGGATTGAGAAAAGCTTCTCGACCAAAAGGGGGAAGAGTGAAATGAGACAAAATAAAGTGTCAATGGCTGAGAGATTCCAAACAGAGTCGAGAGGTTATCCTGGATGTTATTCTTACGCATTAAATACATATCACCTTGTTAGTCAAGAAGTAATGGAAAGGCTGGAGGGAACTGCCCGAAAATGTAGAGCTGTGTTCCAGTAGCCATGTTTCTTGAAGATGATTGTATAATGATATAGCTTTCACAATGTGACGGTGTGATTGTGAAAACCTTGTTTCTGATGCTCCTTTTATCTACCTTATCAACAGACGAGTAAAACATATGGAATAAAAATAAATAATAGGGGGAACAATTGTTAAAATAAATTTAGATTGAAATGCTAGTGATCGATGAAAGGGAGGGGCAAGGGGTATGGTATGTATGAATTCTTTTCTGTTTTCTTTTTATTTCTTTTTCTGAATAGATGCAAATGTTCCAAAAAATGATCATGATGATGAATATGCAACTAAGTGATGATATTGTGAATTACTGATTATATATGTAGAACGGAATGATCAAAAGGTAAGAATGTTTGCATTTGTTTTGGTGTTTTTTGGTATTTAAAAAAAATTAAAACATTTAAAAAAAAGTTTCATTTCTGGTATATTGCATTCCAGGAGCATTTAGCAAACTAAAACAGTCTCTCACGCCTTTGTGTCTTGTTTTATTGTGGTACAATATCATTTTAATAATTCATTTGCATATTTATTCAAATGCCAATTTTTAGTTTCTTTAGGGCAGAAACTGGTCTTATTCATCTGTGTACTCCTAGTATTCAAAGACAGACAGTCCTTGGTCAAAATGTTTGTTGAACTGAATTCGTGAAGTAAGAGTAAGGAATTGGACTTGTAGGAAGAGAGAGGTCTGAGGTAAGACTCTCGGTAGAAAAATCAGGGCTTTTTTTTTTTTTGCTTGCTTGTTTGTTTGCATTGACAGGCACCAGAAATCGAACCCAGGTCTCTGGCATGGCAGGCGAGAAGTCTGCCTGCTGAGCCTCCATGGCCCACCCCAAAAGCCAGCTTTTGAAAGGAGAGTCGGAAATGCCTTTGGAGAGAGGCACCTCTCTCCAAACCAGCACCTGCTGGTTTCCCTTTGCCTCCTTTAACGGAAGCTTTTTTACCTACTCGTGAATCCTCTCCAAGTTCCCACACAAGACACTCGGTCTCGTCTGGGCCACCTCGTATAACTCCCAAGAAGTCAGGCCTTGGATTTAAGGCCTCCAACTCCCTTCTAGTTCACACATCCTCTCCTGGTTTACCAGGGATTTCTCTTTCACTAATAAAAAGAGCCCTTCCAAATATGCTATTTCATTTACAACAATCTTCCTAAAGAAGGTATAGCCCCATTTTACAGATGAAGATACAGAGTATTTCAGATGTTAAGGACCTTGTCTCAAATCATTCAAGGCCAGCACAGGACTTGAGCCATGCTTGTTTAACTCTAAAATGCACATTCTAAACCTGACTCTGAACTGTCTGCCTCTCAGTCACAGGATGAACTTAACGACTTTGAATATATGCTATGAATAGAGCTATACAACAAATATTTATATGAAAAAATTAATACATGTGGACAAAATTGGGGATGATCTACATGAAAACATGACTTGCTCTAAGATAGCGACAGAGAATATTCACCAACCACCAATCTGTGTCTGTTTTTAAAAAAAACATTTTTCATTGTGAAATACAGCATATATACAAAAAAAAGCAAAAAATTTCAAAGTACATTTAACACGTAGTTATAGAACAAATTTCAAAGTATGGTATGGATTACAGTTCCACAATTTTAGGTATTTCCTTCTAGCTGCTTCAAGACACTGAAGACTAAAAAGAAATATCAATATAATGATTCCGTAGTCATACTCATTCGTTAAATCCTATCTTCTCTGTTACAGCTCCTCCTCCTTTGATCCTTCTCCCATTCTTTAGGGATATTTGGGATATGACCATTCTAAGGTCTTATGTTGAAAAAGGGTGTCGACATTATGCGGTAGGGGGATGCAGCCTGTTGATGCTCTTGGAGAGACTATTTACTCTGTGCTTCAGGGCTTATCTGGCCTAGGTACTATCTGGAGGTTTTAGATTTCTGGAAAATAAAGTTAGTAAATAAAACTTTTACAAAGTCTCAGATAGAACCCTGGGTATTCTTTAGGTTTTCAGGAACACTGTTAGTTGGGGCTTGGCATATGTCATGGTTAGGGACACGCGCAACTTGGCCAAGTTGTGGTACCTGTTTATCTGATTGGGCAAGCGCTGGCCTGTCTGTTGCAATGAGGACATTTCATAGGATTAGGCCATGATCATGTCAGCTGCATCCACAGCTGATTCCATTTGTAATCAGCCAAAGGGGAGTGTCTTCTGCAATTAGCGATGCTAAATCTAATCATGGGAACCCTTTTAAGGAGAACTCAGAGGAGACAGGCCCCATTCCTGCTTCGGCTGGTGAGCCTCTCCTGTGGAGTTCATCCAGGCCATCCATCGGAGTCGTCGGCTTCGCAGCCTGCCCTGTGGATTTTGGACTCTGCGTTCCTGCGGTCACGTGAGACACTTTTATAAATTTTATATTTGCAAGTATTCCCTGTTGATTCTGTTTCTCTAGAGAACCCTAACTAATACAGCATACCATGGCAATTAGCAATATCTTGCTAAAGCTTGCCTAAGAGTAACCTCCAGAAATGCCTCTCGACTGTATTTGAACTCTCTTAGCCACTGATACCTTATTTGTTACACTTCTTTTCCCTCTTTTGGTCAGGTAGGCATTGCTGATCACACGGTGCCAGGTCCAGGTTCATCCCTGGGGTTCATATCCCACATTGCCAGGGAGACTTACACCCCTGGACAGCATGTCCCACATAGCGGGAAGGGTAATGATTTTACTTGCAGAGTTGGGCTTAGAGAGATAAGGGCCACATCTGAGCAACAAATAGTTTCTCTGGAAGTAACTCTTAGGCAAAATTATGGGTAAGCTTAGCTTCTACATTACAGAAAGAAGTTTCATAAGAGCAAGTCTCACTATCAAGGGATTGGCCTATTAACATGGGATTCCATAATGTTTTGAGAGATTACTGGGGATTTCCCAAGTGGGAAGGTTTAATAGTTCCATATTTTCTCTCCGGCCTCTCAACGGACTTTCCTGGCATCTATTTCATCTCCTATTTCTGTAAGGTAGATATTATTAACCCTATTTTATAGCTTCCTGGGTTTTAGGAAGGCACAAAAGCTAATAGTTAAGAGCTTATCCTTTGGACTTAGACATACCTGGGTTCAACTTCTGACTTTACCTCTTAGTAAATATGCCAGCCTGAGAAAGCCATTCTGTAAAATGGGATGATAATACTTACCTCAAAGGGTTGTTGTAATGATTAAATTATATAACAGATGAGGACTCAATAAATACTAGCGTCTATCACTAAGGCCAAGAGAGACTTGGTAATCTGCTCAGTTAATATCCAGTTGTATGGCAGAATCAAATCATTATAGGAACTCAAATCTGTGTGATTTCAAAACTCCACATTCTTTTCATTATACCATGCTGACAGGATATTTTAGTTTCCTTAATATTAAAATGTCCTCCTAAAAGCCGAAAGCTCTGACTTTCCAATTTAATGTAATCTTCAATATTTTTTCTATTATAAATTTAGTACATACTCATGAAAATTTGGAAAGATGAAAATAGAAATCAAACTTATGATACCATCCAGAATTATTAATCTTTTATTTTCTTTCTTCCATAATTTTTTTCACAATGCTATGCTGTTTCGCATTTTTCGTGTCTTATAACATCAAAATATTCTCAACATTAAATATTCTTCAAAAACATGACTTTTAATATCTCATTTCATCAAGTGAAGAGACTATATTTAGCCATTTACGATCAGTGAAACATTTGTTTCCAGTTTCCTAGTTCTATAACCTGCGATGCACATCCATTAAATGGAATTTTTGACTGCATTTCTGACCATTTCCTCAGAACAGATGGCTAGTATGAGATTTTTCTTTTTTCTATTTCTGGAGTGATACAAATGTTCAAAAAATTATCATGGTGATGAATACACAACTATGTTATGATATTATAAGCCACTGATTGTATACCATGTATGGAATGTTTGTACGTTAAGAATGTATGTTGTTTTATCAATAAAAATATTTTTTTTAAAAAGGAAAAAAAATAAATGCAACCAAATTGCTTTCAAGAAAGGTTTTCTAATTCATAGTTTCATCAGCAACATAAGAGAGTGCCCGGTTCACATCAATAAGAACACAGCTCTTTTAGTAAGTGCGAAATGGTGCGTTTAAACTTGTTTCTTTGATCAGTAAGGCTGCACATTCTTTCCTGCAACGTGTTATTTCTTCTTTACGGAATTGCCTGTTACTTTCCTTTAGGTTCATTTTTCTGTCAGGATATTAACTATTCTTAGAATACTGTTTTACAATATAAAAAATGCTTTTAAAAAATATCCAGTAGCTAACCTATGACTGCTAAACGCGCACAGAGACCCCGAAAACCGCGCTCTCCCACTTTGGAACTTTGCAGCCCAGCGGAGCCAACCTTTATTCACCAAGGCGGAAGCAAAGGTTTCCACAAATCACTTGCGCGGGGATTGCCGCAAAGGCGTTGGCTCTCCTTGCGGGACGAGAAATGTCTCGCGGGATCTCAGCAATTCTAGGGACCTTCGACGCGACTACAAATCCCAACATGCAACGCGCTTGAAGGCATGAGCACCCGAATGAAAGCTCAGGTCCAAGGTCGTGTGTCCGTCTGCGTTAATACGTCCGGTCATCTCTCCCACGCCTTTTTCTTCAGCTTCCACCTTGGTCGCCATTTTGTGCGGGAGGCTATAGAACCTTAAGTCCCACCGACTCTATGGTAGAACATTTCAGAGATTGACCAATGGTAAACCAGATCTCGGAGGAAGCCCCGCCTCCACCCGCATGGAGGTGGGAATTGCCACGAAGCTCCTGTGGAAAGAGAGGAAGAAGCTGCGGAAAACCAATAAGAAAAGGAGGACTCGATGACGTCAACCAATGAGAGTTGGGGAGGAATTTCGTCCAATGAGAGTAGAGGAGACCCTGGACACGTGGGTGAGGGAGCTGAGCGCCGAGACCCAAGTGCTGAAGCTGGGAGGTGAGTCAGTCACCTTGAGCGGGGCGAGCGCCTTGGTCCGAGCAGGGAAACCAGGGCAGTGGGAGTGCAGGTGACGTGGGGCCGGGAGCCAGCGACTGGCAGGGTTTTGGGCTCGATTGTGTGAAGAGGCATTTGACAGCAGGACCGGGAGGGGCGATGGGAAGTGTAACCTTACCAGTTAATACTTATTGCCAACGGTAATGAGCGATTAAACTGCAGGTTGTGGTGGGCTGAAGACAGCTGTGTAAGAGGGGCAGGGCTGTCCACAGCACGTGCTCAATATCTGCCTTCAGCCTTCCCAGGAGATCATCCCCTCTCTCAACATTTCCCTCCTGGTGCTTGGGCTTTCTTCCTTTCCTTCCGATTTTTGTACCTTTCCTTTGCAGACCCGCCGCGCTGAAGGTGGTGGTCCGGGGACTTCGCCCGGTCCCTATGACCTCTAATGCCCTCCTCAGCTGGGGCCCGGTGCAAGGAAGAGCGTGGTCCAGGGAGGATGGGCGGGGGTGAAGGGGACGACCGAAGGTCACCGCGATAACCAACCGACCAGGCTCTCAGTGGAACTTTTTTGTTGTTGCCTCTGTAGACTGAAAAAATGCAGACCACCGGGGTACTACTCATTTCTCCGGCTCTGGTAAGCTGAGTCTCCGGGATGATCTGTAGTGCCAGGTGCAGGGAGCCATCAATATTTAATGAATGAACTCAAAGGAGTTCTGATGATGTTGGCTCTCTGGGAAGGCTATAGGATGCTGTGTTTATTTAGGCCTATAGAATCAAGCAGATAATTCTAAACTAAACTTGTTTAGTTCCTTGGCGTTGGAACCTCGTCTGAGTTTGGATCTAACCTTTACCCCCAGTCTGGCTTGGCCATAGCCAGGCAGCCCTCAATCTTGAATAATAATAAATAATAAAACAGTTTTATTATTGAATAAATAATAAAGCAGTTCTCAACCTTGAATAAACTGGGTAGCTTTTAAACCTCCTGATGCCTGGGCTGCACCCTAGACTAATTAACATCAAACTCTGGGAATGGAGGTGGAACTCAAGAATTTGTGGTTTTTAGAATTCCTCAGCTGATTCCAATTTTCAGCCAAAGTTGAGAACCACTGCACTAAAAAATATTTCAAGGAAGGCATGTTACAGATGCTGCTGCTTAGATGGCTGTTTCATGCCAGGCTTACTGGCGCACCCCAACTCTGACTCCTTTGGAGTGATTGGAGTACAAACCTTCCCTGTACCTGGTTTGATAGTACGGATTCCACTGTTCCACTCTGGGATACTGATGAAGGCTGTGTCCATAGAAGTGAACTTTGACACATGGTTTAGAATGGTAAAGTTTGCCACTCCTGACTACACCAGGGTCTTAGAATGGCTGTCTTCTGGCACAGGCCTGTCTGGTAGAAACTGAAATAAATTAATCAGCCTTGAATATTTGAACTTTTTTGGTTTAAGATGTTTGCAGTCATTTGTGAAGAAATTCAGCAATTAGGGTTTTTTATTTTGCCTGATTTTAGGGGGGGTATATTTTCTGATTTTACAGATCCGCTCTTGTACCAGGGGTTTAATCAGGCCTGTGTCTGCCTCATTCCTGAGTAGGCCAGAGATCCCATCTAAACAGGTAAAAGGGAGTAAAGGCTGTCTTAAGAATTTCCCAGATGGGTCCTTAAGGTTTGTTGCCTTTAGGGGGCAGTAGGCGAAGAGCTAGAGAATCTGCAGTTCTCCTAATTCCCCCAATGTGGGCATTGTAGGTGAGAAACTTGCAAGAGTGAGGTTTCCCTAACCCTGTCTGAAAACAGACCCCAAGACCCAGCATGCTCTACAGTCAGAGTAGTCTGTACTTATTAGGCAGTTTGCCAACAGTTTCAGAGCTCAGGTGGGTAGAGTGAAAGGATGGAGTCAGCCACCTGTGTTTGGGCCTCATTTTCTCCTCTCTCCCTAAATCTCACCCTCTTTCTCTCTCCCCCTTCTTCTAGGCTTCTTATAGCAGCTCCCCACTCCAGGT
The DNA here is from genome assembly GCA_004026745.1 of Myrmecophaga tridactyla. NCBI lineage: Eukaryota > Metazoa > Chordata > Mammalia > Pilosa > Myrmecophagidae > Myrmecophaga > Myrmecophaga tridactyla. The sequence continues at coordinate 7,380 of PVIY010038820.1, read as the reverse complement.
GGCCAGACGGGAGTTCCAGACCAGTGTTGTCTCCCGGGACATTGACACAGCCGCCAAGTTTATTGGTGCTGGGGCTGCCACAGTTGGTGTGGCTGGCTCAGGGGCTGGCATTGGGACAGTGTTTGGCAGCTTGATCATTGGTTATGCCAGGTAAGTTTGGGGGTGGCCTAGAGCATCTCCCTTCGTAAGTTGCAACCTATTTGGGGGAAGCCTTGAACTCCTTTCAGGAGCCTTTAGATTTATATCATCTGTCTCCTGTTTTGTCCAGTGACTTCTGAATCAGAACCTAAATATGTGTCCAAGCTGAAGCACTTAAAACTTACCATGTTGTCACTCTGCTTACCCATCAAAATCCCCGTGGGGGTTAGGCCCTCTCCCAGTCATAGCCCTCCCATCCATTTCAACCTCCTGTGCCCTCCACTGCCAGCCATGCCCCCTCACCCTTTCTTCTCCCTGAGCTAGCATCGATCTCTGTCCCTGGCAGGAACCCATCTCTCAAGCAGCAGCTCTTCTCCTACGCCATTCTGGGCTTTGCCCTGTCTGAGGCCATGGGGCTCTTCTGTTTGATGGTTGCCTTCCTCATCCTCTTCGCCATGTGAGGCTCAGTCGGGTTACCTACCCATCCCTGTTGTGTCGACTCCAGGCCATGCCCCGTTTTGGAGTGTGCTAAGCTTTACCATTAAACACATTGTTTCTAACTTTATATGCCTGCGCTTCTTTCCTTTGCCCTTAGGGAGGGCCTTGGGAAAACGTGGGAAGAGAAAAGGGAAGTCAGCCAGTGGTAATTAGGAACTCCTCAGGGCTGATAAGTAGCACTGCTAGAACTGTAAAAACACAAAGAGGGTTCTCTTCATCTCCCAGGAGGAGCATAGATTTCTCCCACTAATGAACAATTGGTGCTTTCCCCCCTTCAAATTTAATAGATTGTTTATATGTAACAGTGGGGGAAGGAGGCTTAATTTATCTGAACAATCTTTGAATTATAAGCACAGCTATTAAACCTGTCTTACAAATGGGGAACCAAGGCTTAGGGAAGTAAAATGACTTGTCCAAGGTCATAGAGCTGGTAAGTGCCAGAGTTGGGGATTCCCCTTCAGGCCAGCCTGAACTTTTAACTGCTGTGCTGTCCTATCTATTTTCATTTTGGTTCCACAACAAAAAAGTTGTATAGATCTGGAAACTTGGTCCCAGAGAAGTTGAACAGCAAGGTAAGAGGTGGAGCTAGGTCTCCATCTGGTAGGATTTAGCCTTACTTGTAAGTTTCACTTTCATTATCAATTAGCCTTTCTTAGAGTGCCTAAATGTTCATACATAAAGCGTGTAAGATATACAATCCCTGTTCTTGGAGAACTGGGCATGAGCCAAACTAATGGATTACTTAGAAAGCTAAGTACAGCATCTTTGTGGGTTTACAAATCTGTGCCTAGCAGTCTCCCTTGACTTGGCTTAAGTGGGACTGACATCACAGGTAAGATAAAGCTAAGTTAATAATATGGACAGCTGCTGCTTCTCTAAAGCCCATCAAGAGCAATCTGTGGACAGAATTAATGCAGTGGTATTGGGAGATGTGGTCTGTCTCAAGTTGGATGGTTTTTAAAGAAGTAAAACTTATAAGTAGGACCCATTTTGTGAAAACTTTATTTACAACTTATTGCAGAACTTCAATGAAATAGTGAACATTCCTGATTAGAGTTAACAAAACTTTCCAGGAAAAAGGCAACCAGCAAAGAGGGTTAAAAATACAAATCTGAAACAAGAATGAATGCAGTTTACATGCAATTTAAAGACAGACGAGTATTTAGGTGGTAAGCTTCATCTTAGGGGCTGTGGGAAGGCAGATGTAAATCCTTGCCCTTAAGGAGCTTGTGGCATAGAGACCCCATAGTGAACCATGCCATATATTATTGAATGTTGTGGGTACAGAAACCATATGCTATGAAAGTTCAAAGAGGAAAAACAAAGCTAGCATTAGTTGTAATAATGTCAGCTAAGTTCTTTCCATGATTAAGTAATTCATCCCTATGAGGTAAGTCATTTTATAGGTAAGGAAATAGAGGCTTGGAGGCAAGGTAGCCTGCCTAAGGGCATATAACTGATTAGTAAAGCTGGGATTCAAACTCCAGAACTTGTGTTTTTATCATTATGATGATTTATCTAAGTTTTGCAGAGGTTCAGTGACTTGCCCAAGGTTATATAGGTCATTGGTTACAATCTAATGTTCATTCACAACTGTAGTCTTTATACTCCAGGGTTTCTTAATCATGTAGACTTGGGGCCAGGGACCAGTTGTCCTTGTGCATTGAAGGATGTTTAGCAGCTTCCCTGGCCTCTAACCACTAGATGCCAGTAGCAGCCCCCTACCTCAGTTGTGACAACCACCTGCCAAGTGTCCCCTGGCTGGGAGGGCAAAATCAACCCCTTTTGAGAACCACTGGTCTACCATCATCTGCTGCTTGTCCTTTAGCCTCTTCATCTTAAGTGGCCCCCTCAAGGTGGCCCACAACAAGCCAGTAATGGTTTCCGAGCCCAGGGATCTCAGAACCACAGAGAAGGAAGGGAACTGAGGCTGAACTGGCAGCTGAAGTATTACCAAGGGAGCAGTGGATTAACTGGTAATGCCGTTATGCAAATGGAACGTTGTATCCCTTTGGGACCTCATTTTGACATCCTTGCTGGGTCACTACTCTTTGGTGGTAACGAAGAGCAGCTCCCAGAGGTGTCTGCCTTGTGAAACTCCCAAGAACCTAGTTTTTGCCAAAGGACTGAGAAGAGTTTCCCTTCATTGCAGGCTCTATTGGAAGTTCTGGGCTTACAAACCCAAACCAGCAGTGAGTTTGGTGGGCCCACTGGAGCCACAGAGTGTTAGGGAGGATCTCCTATCTTCAACCAGGCTAGTTACTTCCATTACTACCATTGAAGTTCTTTACAGTCTATGGATTGGCCCAGGGATGGGACCATTTTGCTTAGTGCAAAATATTTGAGTGGATACAGTGCATTTTTCTTGTGAGAAGATCCACAGCTCCCATTATATTTCAGTGGAATAGTGACCAAAAGCTAATTAGAAACCATTGCCTTATGAGTTCAGCATGGTGGCAAAAAGCATGGGCTTGGGAGTCAAGCAGAAGTACAAATCTGAGTCCTGCCTTTTCTGAACTGGGATGTTAACAATCTCCCCTTGAACCTGATTTCATCATCTCTAAATGGAGATAAAAATTCAGTGTAGTAGTGACAAAAAATGAAAGAATAAAGGTAAGTGTATACAAATAAGATAATACATGTAAAATATAAATGTACAGTATTGAGATACATGTAATATATATGAAGATTAATGAGATGTAATAATGTGATAATACATGCAAATACATGTATTACTAAATTATTAAACATAGCTATTGTAACTTGTAATCGGAAACCTCAAAACAGTCCAAGTTCTGATTTCTTCTTTTAGTCCAGGATTTATGACCTTGGTTGGTATCATTTCATCTGGAAGTCCTGGAGGAGAAGGACTCCCCCAGATGCAGATGGACATAAGACATTGGGAAATGCAAGAAAAATCTTCATGGAGTATCTTTTTAGAAAGGATTTGGGGCACAGTAGTGACCAGAACTCTAGGACACTTGCCAGCCCCTGTCCTTGAAGGAGGGCACTTGCTACAGGCAAGACGCTACCAAACATTGTTGCACAAAGTCTACCCCAACACAGGGCAGCCCAGTGCTGGGGGAGGAAGTAGAGAAGCTTGGATTCAGGTTTCTGTAGGAAGATTACTTGGTTGTGGCATCCAGCCCTAGAGGGCATGGCAGTGGCTCCAGAAGGCTCACTCTTGCCCTCTGGCCAAGTTGCCAGTGAGAAGTAACCAGGTGTTACCTTGATTTTACTGAACATTGAACTGAGCAGTGGCTCATAATGTTCTGCTCCGCTCTCCCTGGCCTTCCCTTACCTCAGCTCAGAGGCCTCTGAGTTCCCGTGGGAGGTGATGAGTTGGTCTTTTTTAAGTGGCTGCGTCCCCTGCAGCCCTTCAGGCCCTGCCCTGCAGCTTCTTTGTGCAAACTTAGTTCAGGCCTTTAGAAAGAAAACAGGCATATCTGAGGAGGTGATAGTGAAATCCTGAAGATACAAGGCTAGGGGAAGGGCAACTGGCTACCATGTCCTCATTTCTATTTCTATTCACCATTTATGCAGTACCCACTAAATGTCAGGTCCTAGAGGTACACGGATTGGTGCTCCAGCTTCCTGCCCTGGAGGAGGTCTCACCTAGTGCCAAACAGATGAGTAACCCAGCCACTAAGATAAAAAATAGTATGGGCTATAATAGAGATATGAATAACCAGCCACAAGAACCAGAAGAGGGAGTCATTAAAATGACTAATTAATAATAATATGCCTAGAAGTGTTAAGCCTTGGCAGAGAAAGTAATATTCCAGCCAGCCTTGAAGGATGAGTAAGAATAATAGTTAATTATTACTGAGCATTTACTTTGGCCAGGCATGGTGCACATTCATTATCACATTATCTCTACTTAGTAGCTCCTGTTATTTTCTCAATTTTTCTGATGAAGAACAGAGGCTCAACGAGGTCAGATAGCTAGGATTTCCCCTCAAAGCAGAGGGAAAGAGGACTCCAAGTAAAGAAAACATCATGAGCAAAGGTCTGGGGGAGAGAAAGTTCATGAGCAAATGAAGCACCCATTATTTGTACAGTGCTTGCCACTTTACCAAACACTTTTGAAAATGTCCCATTTAATCCTCAGAAAACCCCTGAGAGGTAGGAATTATCACTATTCTATGGAGACAGAAATAGGCTTAAAGAAGCTGAATGTGATGCAGGTTGGGGACTTGAACCTCCTGAATCTAAGGTAAATGTTCTCTTTTTACTGTCCCATTACTGCCACACCTTGCACTTGAAAAGAATCGTCCAGTAATGAGGAGGAGCCAGACTGAGGAATCCACATCCTCTTACCATCTTTTGGGCTTCTTCAGGCTGTGCCACGGAGGAGCTCTGGAGTAGTGTTCTTGTGGGAGGTCTGACAAGTTGGCCTTTGACCACCTCACTAAATAAATAATACCCAACAAAATTCAGGAATTCTTTAAAAATAAGTAAGATACATAGTTTGGATAGGCAAAATACAAACTATGTATCTTGTATGCATACAGCACAAAAGTATGAAAAAGTATACCACTTGGCCCACCTTGTCAGTGACCAAACTATCTGTTACCAGCTCCCCATGTATTCTTTCATAGATATTACGGTATCTTTACTATGGAGTGATGAAACACAACACCAACAAAACATGGTATCTGTGTAAAACATTGTATTAATTCATTTCACTTCATGTGTCTAAACTGTGCCAGACCCTGTGTTGGACTCACAGGTAACACATGGTCCAGAGCTCCCAGGAAATGTATGTAATAAGTGGTAGGGTGGGGGCAACAGGTATCTAAAAACTATAATACAAGATAGAATTTGAGAATTTCAAGCACTGACAATATTACATAGCAGCTAGAACTTGTTCTCTGGAGTCAGGAAGATTGGTTCACAGCCCCAATTCTGCCACTTGCTAGCAATGTGACCCCCTCTAGGTGACTGAACCTCTGTAAGCCTGTTTTTCCATCTGTCAGAATGGACTAATAATAGGACTTACATCATAGCATTACTAAAAGTAATAAGACAATGTATACAAAGTGCCTGGTGCATATTAAGCACATAATAAATGTTACCTTAAAAAAATGTTTTTTAGCCTTAAATAAATATTGGTCATTATTATTCAAGTTCAGAGCCCCTTACGGAAATTCACAAAGCTTTGAAAACTGTACTACTTTTTTAAAAAACAAATTTAGCAGCAAAATGTTATCCAAAAGTGAGGCTATTCCTCTAACTCATTATGAATATTCAGTACTCAAATTAGCACAAAATGTTTATACATTTTGCTAAAGTCATATATGTTTGGTTACTGGTGCTGCCCATGCCTTACGGAGGGTGTTCCTCTAAATTCTGAAGCACAACCTGGCCCCAAGCGGTTTGGAAAAGATTATAGACCTGTATTCTTTCTCCGGAGAAAAGGGAAGAAATTTTTTTAGAAAGCACCCTCATAATTCGTAGCATTTTTTTTTTTTTAACCTTAGGACATATCTCAGCAAAGTCCTGAGGAATCCTCCCAGAATTTACACTCAAAGCCCCTTGGATACCTGTATATGCAAGGGTTTGTGGGAAGAAAAAGTACTGATTTTGAAGTCAGGAGGCCTGTTTTTTCTTCCCTGTGCCACTTCAGCTTTTAGCAGCCTCTCTATATGTTTCCTCATCCCTACGGCCATACTAGCAACTGTGCCTGGCATTTAGGAGGCCCTTAATAAAAGTGAGTTGCATATATTCTAAAGTGAAGTGGTTTTCTATTAGCAGGTTGATTCCTTCCTTCCTCTACGTCCCGTTGCAGGTGGGGATGGGGGGCGGAGGGCAATAGTAGCCTGCCTGCGTGGATGAGGGTGCAGGGAGGAAAAATAAATCACAGAGCCTCTCGGAAAGAACCTCACCACCGATCCTGGGCCTCCAGGCAAAGAAGCTGAATCCCAATTCTACTCCATGAACATTTACCCCTACCCTTTCAACACCTGAAAATAACATAGGACACGGATTTGGGCTCTTAGCTCCACCCAGGCATCCTGACACGTCGCAGAACCTCTTCCCGCAAAGCGCTGGCTCAACGCAGATCCAGAACCCACGCTCTGCCGACTAGTTCCTACCCCCGCCGCCCTGGAGGACCGTGGGTGGACGCTCTTGCATAGAGCCTCTCGCTGGTTGGGGCGGGGTGGGCGGAGCCTGCGCCGCTAGCGCAGCCCGGGCTCTGGAAGCGGAGGGTGGGGACACTCTGGCCCGGCTCTCGGTGGTGCGGCAGGCAGAGGGAGCAGCGGCCGCTCTGGTCGGCGGAGGTGCTGCCGTGCAGTCCCGGAAGCGAAGCAGCGATGGCGGAGAGTCCGACTGAGGAGGCGGCGACGGCTACGGCGGGCGCCGGGGCAGCGGGCCCCGGGGCGAGCGGCGTTGCTGGTGTTGTTGGCGTTAGCGGCAGCGGCGGCGGGTTTGGGCCGCCTTTCCTGCCGGATGTGTGGGCGGCGGCGGCGGCAGCGGGCGGGGCCGGGGGGCCGGGGAGCGGCCTGGCTCCCCTGCCGGGGCTCCCGCCCTCGGCCGCTGCTCACGGGGCCGCACTGCTTAGCCACTGGGACCCCACGCTCAGCTCCGATTGGGACGGCGAGCGAACCGCACCGCAGTGTCTACTCCGGATCAAGCGGTGAGCTGGGGTTTTTCCTCCTCCAGCCCGGAGCGGCGGGGCTCGACCTTCCCCGCCCCCCACCCTTTCCCACTACAACTTCCCCCCTCCCCCCGTTGCTTCCG
>PVIY010038819.1:0-23592 GCA_004026745.1 Myrmecophaga tridactyla | reverse complement strand
TGCCACATTAACCTATCTTACCTGCTGTAGTTGTTTTCCCTCTTTGATGCTTAAGCTCTCAGTTTATTTTTGTGAGTTTTTCAATATACGTTTTCAGCTTTTACATAGTCAAAACCTTTAGATATTCCATTACTTGATTAATTTTGTTGCTTTTATGGTTAAAAAGGTCATCCTGTGGAGCTATTTATTTATTAATATTTAATTCTAATGTAGAAGTTTTAAACCTTGATTTTATGTATTTCAATCAATTTTTTTTCTAAATTGTCATTTGTTGGCTAATCTCCCTTTCCCTCACTAATTTTTAATGGCAACCTTATCATAATTGAGGTCATTTTTAACACTTTTGATGAGGCTTCTCCTACAGCCCATTTGCTGGACCTGAGGCTCTGGGTGCAGGCCCCACAGAGGCATCCTCTGGCATCCTCTGGCATCCTCTGGCATCCTCTTGGCAGTGGTGAGCACATTCACTTGGGGATCCAGCCAAAGTCCATCTCAGTTACATTCCATGGGGTCTTGTGGTCAGTCCACGGTCAAGGCTCTGAGACTTTTTGTGTTCCTTGCATAGTTCCAAATTTTAGAATTTTTGGTAGCATATTTGAAGGACTTAAGAGACTCATAACAAATCTGAAGTTTGTAAAAACTGCCAGATAATCACTTCTTCAGTTCTACAACGTCTCACTGTAGCTATAAAAGCATCCACTGTTTTGCAGCATTCACTGGGGTCTCTTTAGCACTGTGTCATTTTCTAAATCACAGTTGTAATATGGTCAGCGCTTATATAACTTAACTCTCTCCAGGCATTGTGCCAAGCCCCTTCCATACTGTGGCTGTTTTAGTTTCCCAGTTTCTCAAATACCATGCAATGGGTCAGCATAAACAGTGAGAATTTATTGGTCCATGGTTTTGAGGCTTGGAGAAGTCCAAAATCGAGGTATAGGCAAAACAAAACAATGCTTTCTCCCAGAAAGTTGTGGCATTCTGGGGCTGGTTGCCCATGATCCTTGGTCCTTGGTTTTCCATCACATGGCAAATGACATGGTGATGTCTTTTCCTTTCTCTTCCACCTTCCATTGACCTCCAGCCGCTGCTGAATGTGGCTTCTCTCCCTCCATGTCTGTGCTGGTTTGAAAGTGTTGTGTGACCTAGAAAAGCTGTGTCCTTTAATCCTGATTCAATATTATAGGGTGGAAACCTTTGATGAGATTGTTTTCATGTAAATTGACCCACTTAATTATGGGTGTGACCTTTAGATTAGAGAATGTGACTCCACTCATTCAAGGTGAGTCTTGATTAGTTTACTCCCTTTAAAAGGGGAGACATTTTGGAGAAAATACAGTTGCTTCAGAGCTGACAGAGACACAGACATTTGGAAATTCTTGGAGTGCCGACAGAGAGAACAAACACCTAGACACAGACTTTGGAGAGGCAGAGCCCAGCAGACGTTGCCATGTACCTTCCCATGAGATGCTAAGCAAGTCAGAACTCAGATTTGTGTCCCAGAAGAGCTAAAGTGAAGGCCTCCAGATCATAGAGAGGAAACCACTCACATCAGAAGCTAGAAGCAATCGACCCATCAGCTTTTCTTGAGTCAAGGTATCTTTCTCTGGATGCATTAGTTTGGACATTTTTTAAGGCCTTAGAACTGTAAACTTGTAACTTAATAAATTCTCTTTTTAAGAGCCATTCCATTTCTGGCATATTGCATTCCGGCAATATTTAGCAAACTAATACAGTGTCCAATTTCTTTTCCCTATAATGACTTCAGCCATATTGGATTAAGGCCCATGTGCCTTCAGTTGGGCATACCTCAACTAATAACATCTTCAAAGGTCCTCCTTACAAATGGGTTCACACTCACAGGACCAGGCATTGAGACCTGAACATGCCTTTTGTGGGGGACCTGATTCAATCTCCAATACTGACAATTTAATTCTCTTCCTACTACATAGTAGGAAAGTAAGTTGACCAAAGTCACTCAAGTAATAAATGGTGGATCCCAGATATGGTTGCAAGGCTGTTGGACTCAAAATTCCATCCTCTGATCCCTGCGAGCTGTTGTCTATAACTTCCCACTCACTCAGGAGGCAGAGTCCTCATATTTTCCACTGCATTTGTGACCTATCCTTGTGCTGGATGGATATTCCACATTCCATTCTCTCTTATTCCCAGCAGCTGTAATACTCCCTACAGCCTGGCCCACAAGCTGTGAGTTTCAGTGTTCTGCCCAACATAAATCATTCTGCTAAGAGTTTAGAATCTATTGTGACACAATTAATTTTGTACATTAACCAAAAATTGAAGAGTAGGTTTTACATCAGGGAAAGAATTAAAATTAGTAATAAATAATAGCATGAAGATTCTAAAGTTGGAGTTGGGTGAGTTCTTTTAAATATAAAGATAAATGTGAAATGGTCAAGGAACAAATAATCCTCATACTGAAGCACAGAAAGAGAGTAAAACTTTTCTAACTCATTTTCTAAGGCTAGCATAAACTGGTAAAGATATGTACACACATAAATGCACATACATGCACTCCTTTGACCAATTCAATTTGTGAAGTCAGAATTCTATGTCCTAAATTAAATTTTACCTGAGCAGATTCAATTGGTTATTAAAAATATTGCACCATGGTCAAATAGAATTTAGTCTAGGAATTTAAAGATATTTGATTTTAGGACATCTGTTAAAATATATCACATTAATAGAGCAAAGGGGAAATATATCACTATATGGGTAAAGACTATAGGGCATTTGATACAATTTGTTCTCCATTCCTAAAAAGAATGCTTAACACCTAGGAATAGAAGGGCACATACTTATTAAGATAAAGTACATATCTTTCAAACCAATTGCAAACATTATACTTAATGGAAAAACACTAGAGGCAGAACTATTAAAGAAAGAAATCTCCCAAACTCTCTATCTAATGCAACACAGTATGAAGCAGAAAGAAATGAGATATAATAATCATAAAGGAAGAGTGGAATTATTGAAATTTAATAATGAACTTTATGCAAGTCTTAGGTTCTAGGCACTGTTCTAACATCTAAATTTCATTTTAATTAAGACCTTCATTTAAAAAACCAGGGTATAGAATCTTCTAAAAATTATATGGCTATCAAGTGGCAGAGCAGTATTTGAATCCAGGCAATCTGACTCCAGAGCCAGGTTTCCCAACACTTTGTGGCTCTGCCCTCTTCAAGCGATTGATTTAAATGTCTATGAGCCACCACAATAGGATTAACCACAGAATTAATAAGATTTTATTAAATTAGCTGGATTTAAAAACAAATATAACACTAGACAACTCATCTAGATCAAATGATATAAGGAGAGAAATAATCTATTACAATGAAAATATAAAATATCCAGGAATAAACTTCACCAAATATTCAGCATCTATATGAGATAAACTACAGAGCTTTATTGAGGGATATAACAGAAGAGTTGAATAAAGGGAGATAAATGCCATGCTCCAAGACAAGGAAGACTAAATCATATACACTATTATATTTGTTACCTATATTAAATTATAAGTTAATGTTATTTCAATCAAAGTTCCAACAGGTTATTTTTTAAATTTTTAGCTCAGAAAATGATACTAACTTTCATATGTAAAAATGAATGGATGGGGGGGCGTGCAAGGGTAGTTCAGTGGTGGAATTCTCACCTGCCATGTGGGAGACCCGGGTTCAATTCCCAGTCCATGCACTTCCCCAAACAACAAACAAATTCAACAAATGGTACTGCAATAGTGGGATACTCACATGGAGAAATAATGAAGTGTGATCCCACCATAGTGTATGCAAAAAAATAATAATAATAAAATGGATGAGTTTATGCTTTTAAAATGGAAAAAAGAATATATTTAAGTATTTGTTTACCTATACATAGACTCTCTGGAAGGATGCATAAGAAATTGATAACATGGTTTTGTTTCCAAGAAGGGAAACTGGATGGCTAAAGGCAAGGGAAAGGCTTTTCTTTGTACACTGTTTTATACCTTGACAGTGTGTGAATGTATTACCATTTCAAAAGAAAAAAGAAAAAAAAAAGGAGCAAAAAATGAGTAAGAATATCTAATAAAACTGAAAAGTTGCTGAGGGGTATTTCTCCATCAGATATTAAAATATGATAAAACTATGACAATTAGAGTAGTGAGGTTTTTCTTTAAAACTGGTTCAATCACTAGAACAGAGCAGAGAGCCCAGAAACTGCCCTGGTACCATCATGGAAGGTGGAAGGTAACAGGTAGGCTGGTTTTTGAGCAAAGAGAAAAGTTCTGTCTCAAAGATGAGTATTAAGCTAAGAAGATAGAGAACCAGAAACAGAGAAAGGGCAATTGGAAGTCTTATGTGGTCTATGGGATTCCCTGGAGAATTAATTTCCTTCTGATGTGGTTTTCCTGCTCAGGAAAATTCTGCCCCTTCCAATTTCTAAATGTCAAAGGGTTGCTATGCCAAGAATTCATTACAGAAGATGGTGATGATACTACAAAGGAATGTTTATGAATAAATTAGTTAATTCAAAACACTTGGAACCATCCATGTCCGGCCATAGTAATCACTTAATAGGTGGCCGGCATGACAGATTATCCATGTCATCTTATGTAAGTCATTTATAATAATCACCAGCACTTCTCTACACAGTACCATTTAATCTTTCTATGTCTCAGTTTTTACTTATAAAAAGTAAGGGGTTTGGATAACACATTCACTAAAATTTATTCCCATTCTAAAAGAACTACGATTCTAAGGTAAAACCCTTCCAACATCCATCTTTAAATTCGTTTCTGCCATGGCCACCTGAAACCAGGTACCTTTATTCAGAGGTCCACGCTGAGTCAGCCTAAATGTTGCAAAAGTGTAGTACATCATTGTTGAATAACGTTGTGATGAGAAAAGTAAAAGCAAATACAAATTTAGATGAATTTTAGCTGCTCATCTCACAGTTCTTAAAAACAAGATTTTTAAAACAGCAGACTGTTGTTCTGATTAACTGGGATGGATTAAAAAAGCAAAGAAATGATCTCAAGGGTAAAGTTGTTGAAACCATGATTGAAGCATAGGAGTCAACGTTCAGAGAATTCTACTTTTATCAACTGCTGTTTAGGTGTAACCTTGTTTACAGAGTTCTGGCTCTCTGTATTAGCTCTTGGAGAAATGTCAACTTGTTGCTGAACAAAACACATGCACCAAGTAGGAAAGTGATAAAGAATCTGCCTTCAAAAGCTTCTGTGATGGAAGCCAAGCCCTGACCTTGCAAATTCCATTTCCATCACTTCAGTTCCACAGGTTAGTCCAGTACAATTCCACCCTTTTAGCTTCTTCCTTCTTCTTCCTCTTGAGGATGCTGGTGGCATTCTTTGCTCCAAAGGCAGGCTTCCATGGAGACTGGGTCACCCCTATCCTGGCAGAGGTCAGGCTGTTGCACTGAGCTCATGGCAAACAGTAGCCCAGTCCAGGGGAGCCACAGCATGAGGAAAATGGAGAGGGAACCAGGCGTTTTCCCAAGGACTCTTGTCACCATCGCCTTTCTTTTCCTTCTAGTGCTAAGGGTCAGGAAGAGGCTCATGGGGTCAGAATCCAGAAAGTATAATTTGGTGGTGAAGGGGAGTGTGCCGAGGCTTGGGGGATCAGAAGCCTGAAGTCAAAGGGGCAGCTTTGTCTGTTGTCCTGTGTAGCCTTGGACAAGTGATATAACCTTGGTTGGAATAAAAATGGAAGCTATCTTATAGATTATGGTGAGGATTAAATAAGATTGAATCAAAGAGTTTAGCACCATGAGTGACACATGGGGGCTACTCAATAAATGAGAGTTATTGCTCTTTTTCTAATTATTGGTATTGACACTGGTTAATATTCTTGGCCTGATCTCCTGTTTCTCTTTGGAAGTTACTCCCCAACCCCAGCATGAAGGGTAAGTTGTCATGTATTCATCTCGGGATCTGAGAAGCAAGGAACAGGCTGGGACTAAATGACTCTCAAAATACAATCCTTCACTAATTAAAGAATACAACACATTTTTTTTTTCCCAAAAAACTTTAAAGATTTATAAATAGATTTTAGATTTGCAATAAGTTACAAACATACGTCAGAATCTGATTTGACCTATTTTTCTCAAATCATCATGTTTCAGAGACATAGACAGAGATTGATTTCTGGGATTAATTCAGATTTCAAACTCTTCTGCTCTTAAACAGCAGCTGGAATTTAAGAGCAACAGGAAGAAATTGCCAACGTGGAGCATGCTGACTTCTGCCAGGAAAAATACTGCTCAAGTAAATTGCATTGACCTGTCAAGGCAACACTTAATGTTAAAATGTATTTAACTAAATAATTTTTATTTATTTTTGATTTGTGCATTTCATTTTAGTACTGTTAAAGTTCAGATTCTTACGTGATGTTATTAGAGTCACAATAAATTGTAAAAAGGTAATAGTAGTATTTTTTTTTTAATCTACTGATGTATTTCTACTTTTAATAATCTCTTCCCCACTTTAGGCTTCTCAACTTTTCAACCAATTTCAAAGACTATATATGAAATACATGTTTTACTTCATAACACAAGACACAAATACAAACACATGTGTATATATACATACATACATATATATGCACACACACAAGTGTCATGAAAAAATATCTTTACTAAGTACCACGAAATCTGATATTTGCTCCCCTATTATATTTATTTTTTGAAGTCTTGCCACAAATCACTTAAGTGATTTCATGCCGTATTAAATGGATTGTATCATGAGGAGAGAAGGAGGAGGTTATGATATACATGGAGTACCTATCATACAGAAAGGACAGTAGAAAGCCTTTCTTATGCTCATGGGGGTCATACAATAAAAGAATAGGGGGAGCAAACACAACAAAAATCAGTGCTTTCCTACTTGCCTTGGTGCCAAACACTGGGCATTAATGTTGGGGAAGTTATTAGACACCAGGATAAGTTTGGGGAGAATTCTGAGCAGGATGGTTGTTCTATTTGTTTTTTTGGTTTTGCTGTAGTCTGGAAAGACTGCTGGAATCTCAGAGTCACTTTACATTTGGCCTGGTGCTATACCCAACATGGAGCCTGAACAATAGGCTAGAAATCAATGGTGAAGATTAATAGGGACATATGTCAGAAACAGCATCATATTCCACAGCCTATGTTTGATAGAAGAACCCAAAATTACCATCTACTTCCAGGGATGAGGAGCATAAAAAATGTAGCAGAAGGTGCAGGCTGGTAACTGCAAGGGAATTATAACAATAAAGAGTGTGGACTTTATGATGTAAGAATGCAAGAATAGCCACTTAAATTGGTTAATAAATAAGAGTCATACCCAATGCTCTGATAAAAAGCAACAATATTTAGAGCTAAAGACTTGGGCTGGGAAAGCCACCCAGCATACTATCAAATGTGGACTATGTTACGAGAACAGATCACAAGGTATCCCAGCAGCCAATGCAACCAGCCCACATTTACAGCCTCTTGGGGAGTTATCTACACTCAGATGCCAGAGAAAGATAAAACTCAGATTTGGGTTACAAAAGGTTCTGCATAATATGCAGCACCACCTTACAGTGGACAATTGCAACACTACAGCCCCTCTATGGGACATCCCTGAAAGGCAGTGGTGAAAGAAATGCCAGGAGTTAGAAATTCCAGCAGTGCGCCTGATTGCTCACTTTGCTTGGAAGGAGAAACAGCCAGAGATGTGTCTGTATACTGAAACATGGATTAGACAATGATTTGGATGGATGGTCAAGGACTTGGAAGCATATAATTGGAAAATTTGATACAAGGAAGTGTGGGGGAGAGGCATGTATATAGATTTTTCTGAATGGAAAAAATAAAGTGGATATTTGTATCCTGTGTTAATGCTCATCAGAGGGTGATCTCAAAAGAAGAGGAATCTAGTAACTAAGTGGATGACATGACTTGTTCTGTGGATGCCAGTGAGCTTCTTTCCCCAGTCATTCATACCATTGTCCAGTGGGTTATAATGTAGAAAGTGGCCATGGTGGTAGGGATGGACATGGGCTCAACAACATGGACTTCCATTCACTAAGGTCAACCTGGTGAGTGCCCAATCTGCCAGCAGCAGATACCAACATGCAGTTCCTGATAAAAGGACACCATTCCCAAGGTGACCAGCCAGCTACCCGGTGAACCCCCTCCACCATAGAAGGGGCAGAGTTTTGATGTTACTGGAGTAGACACTCTGGATATGGATTTGTCTTCCTTAAACGCAATGCTTCTTCATCATCCATGGACTTACAGGGTGCCTTATCCATTGTGATGGAGGAATACAGCCCTTTTAATACTGCTTTCATTTTTGTGCTGCTTACATTTTTTGAAGAAGATTACATTAATTTTATAATTGGAAACAAACAGACAAACCAGATTTCAAAATGTTCTTAGAACCTGGTTGGTATCTAATAGTGTAACACCTGTATCCTAAAATCATCATTAGAAAGCATTTTGACAATTACATAATAACTGAGATGGATGCAATATCACTTATGAGGTATTCTGGCTGCGGAATGCCCAATCTACATTGAATCATGGAGAAACATCAGACGAAGTTAAAGTAAAGAACATTCCACGAAACAAACAAAAACGATGGTGATCTTCAAAATTGACGATGGAATAAAAGTCAGGGAAAGTCTGAAGGAATGTTCCATATTGAAGGAGACTAAAAAGGCATGATGACTAAATGTAATAGTTAGTACTGAAGCAGAAAATGGCATAAAATAGGTTAACTGACAAAATTAGAATGCAGACAGTAGATTAAAATGAATATATATACATACGTACATACACAGTGTGCAAATGAGGTCAAATATGAACATTAGGTGAATCCTGGAAAAAGGTATATAAGTGCTCTGCATACTGTTCTTATGACTTTTCCGTAAGTTCGAGATTACTTTTCAAAGAGAGAATTAAAAATGATCATAACACTATTAAATATTATGTATGTATATTTGTACAGTTCTGAAGGCACAAATAGAAATTGAGATATTTCCTGTGAAGACTGGAGCATCATCCCTTCTCTTTCTCCCCCAATATGCCTGATAAAGTAAGAATAGCATCATCAGTAAGCAAGTGCATTCTCAAGTTTTGTAAAGAGAAAACAAAGAGCCCTTATTAAGTACACAAACCTACTTATTAGTTGGAAGTTAATATTAAGAAGCAATCAGGATTTATGAGACAGATCAGAGAATCTCAGATGTAACCCATTAATGATATAAGTGAATTATCAGAATCAGCGGACACTCAATACTGAATGACTGACAGGCTTTCTGAGAGTTAAAGTGTTCTAAACATGTGATTCTCTGTTGGGTGCAATTTTTCTGTAAGGTGGCTGTTACCTCATATCCCATTCTTTACCCCAGCCTTGGACCTCAACACATCCAGACCCTCAACTTGCCTCATATTCAGGGATGGGTGAGATGTTTGTTTCATACAGATTTGGTAATTAAAATAGCTAAAAGCATAGCAGTTTTCCTTTTAGGCTGTATTAAAATATCATTGCATCACCACCATGATGCCCCGATACGACCCAGAGTAATTTGGGCAGAGAATGAAAAGGCATTTGCAAAGGCTCCTGGAGGGACTTGGGAGAAAGGAGGGAATATTAAACTTCCCAACCTGGGGAATTCCCAATATTCTTGCAAGAACTGGGGATAACCAATTTAATAGGCCAAGCCCTCTATCTTGGGGCTTGCCCCTGGATATGAAACTTATTGCTGCAAAGGGGAAGCTAAGCCTACTTATAATTATGCCTAAGAGTCACACCCCGGAGAACCTCTTTTGTTGCTCAGATGTGACCTCCCTCTCTCCAAGCCAACTCGGCAGGTGAACTCACCACCCTCCCCACTACATGGGACATGACTCCCAGGGGTGTAAATCTCCCTGGCAATGTGGGGAAGGACTGCCAGGATGAACCAGGACCTGGCTTCATGGGAATGAGAAAGCCTTCTTGACTGCAAGGGGGAAAGAGAGAAATGAGATAAAGTTTAAGTGGCCGAGAGATTTCAAACAGAGTCGAGAGGTTACCCTGCAGGTTATTCTTAAGTATTTTATAGAGATCCCTTTTTTAGTATATGGTGTATTGGAGTGGCTAGAGTGAAGTACCTGAAACTGTTGAACTGTGTTCCAGTAGCCTTGATTCTTGAAGACGATTGTATAACTATACAGCTTTTACAATGTGTCCATGTGATTGTAAAAAATTTATGGCTGATGCTCCCTTTATGCAGGGTATGGGCATATGAGTGAAAAAATGAGGACAAAAATAAATAAATAATGGGGGGATAAGGAGTAGAAAAAATTGGGTAGATTGCAATACTAGTGATCAATGAGAAGGAAGAGTAAGGGCATGAGATGCATGTGTTTTTCTTTTTTCTCTTTATTTCTTTTTCTGGAGTGATACAAATGTTATAAAAATGATCATGGTGATGAATACACAATTATGTGATGATATTGCGAGCCATTGATTGGTATACTTTGGATGGACTGTATGGTATGTGAAAATATCTCAACAAAAATATAAGAAAAAATATCATTGCATCAAAATGGTTCCACCAAAGTAAAAATCTATGGGTATCAATTTGTAATACAGCTGCCCAGTAACTGGAGGAGGAATATTCAGATTGGGGGAGGCAGAGACTGGTGCAGGTGTTAATAGATGAGAGCCATAGCAGAGACTCTAGAATTGACCTGTCTCAACCTTTCACAGAAGCTGGTTGATGGAAGGGAGCATCCTGTGTGCCATACAGGGGCACCATTAAGAAGGGAGGGCAGAAAGAGAGGGCAAGCTTCCAACAAACATGTTTGCCTAGGATTGGTCTGAAGAGCGCAAGAACTTTGGAAAAAGCATTCCTCTCCCATCTCTCTTTTTCCTCCTGCTCTGTTTTCTTGTCTGAGAGAGGGAGAGGGGCTGAACATTTTCCCAGAAGCAACAGATAATCTGCTTTTAAACCTGTGGTTTGGTCACCTGCCAGCTAGTCTTCCTTTCTCTGGACCATGAATCTGAGAATAGATCAATCACAGAATTCTCCTCGGTGTTCCTGGTTTCTGTTCCTGATAACCACTTAAGGTCTGTGAACCTAAACTCATTAATCGGACCTAAATCATTCCCCTCTCTTTCCTGTCTCCTTTACCTGCTTTTTCTCTGCTGTCTTCCCAAACCCCTTTCAAAATTTGCTTATTCTTCCTTTAAGGCATCTGGTTGTTATGCCTGATTTTCAACTTTTGCTTTTTCAGCAAAGTGCAAATCTGTGCACTCTAATTTTTGTGTGTTTGTTTAGTATTCTGACTTAGTATAAAAAAGTCAGAACTTAAAGCCAGTACATCTGTGAATGGGAGGCTTCAAAAATCCACAACAAAAATGGAATAACAGTTTGATTAGGAAAATATACACTCCATTAATTAGATTTTCTGTTGATGTTTTATTTCTTTATAAAACTTTATAGTGAATCAAAAAAGAGACATGCTATAGTGGAAAGAACATGGATTTTGAAGTCAGAAGGGCTCAGGCTTAAATCCCAGTTTTGCTATTTTACCTTCTGGTAATCTTGGGTAAGTCCTGACATTTTAAAATTTCCTTATCAATAGAGACAGGGCAGTAATAGTGGGGCTGATGTGAGGATTATGGGAGCTAGTTCACATACAGTCTTTAGCATGGGGCCTGGCTCTGCTGGGTGCTTAGGAAATATTAGCTTTCATCAATACATACTCTATTAAGATGCCTGCAGAGGTTCTGTACCAAACAAATGCCTTTTCCAGTTCACCTTCCAGATGCCAAATTTCCTCCTAGCTTGAGGAAGAATTTTACAAGAATACATAAATAAATAACTAAAAATAAAAATAAACAAGTTATGAAGTTGCATGCTTCCTGAGAAAGGACTTGAGATGTAACCTACAATGGGTTGAATGGTGGCCTCAAAAATACATTCACATTCTAATCCCTGGAACCTGCGAACATTACCTTACATGGCAAAAAGAATGAATACTACCTGTATACCAAAGACGTGATTAAGTTAAAGATCTTGGGAGGGTCCTGGACTATTTGCATGAGCCCTAAAACCAGAGGGAGTTTTGAGACAGACGCACAGAAGAGACACGCACAGAGGGGAAGGCCATGAGAAGACAGAGGCAGAGACTGAGTGATGCAGCCACAAGCGGCCGGAGGTGAGAAGGAAGGCTTCTCCCCTAGACCCTCCAGAGGAAGCTTGATTTTGAACTTTCAGCTCTCAGAACTGTGGAAGAGTAAAATCCTGTTGTTTTAGGCCAACCAGTGTGTGGTAGTCTGTGACGGCAGCCCTAGGAAACTAAGAAACCACACTAACCTGAACTGGAAAACCGAGCCCCTCTTCCCATTCTCTCAGCAGCTCAACAAGAGAAACAACCCGTGAGGTAGCCCGCAATTTTCCCAGGTGTCGGCTCACACACGGCTCACTCTCCACGCTCAGCGGCACAGAGGGGTGGACAAGGCCCGGTGCGGGGGGGACCACGCTTTTCTCCCCAGTTTTCTCACTGAGACCTGGGATTCCTTCAGTCACAGTAAGGCTTTTTCTTTCCACAATTAGAAATGCAAATATCTTCAGTTATGCAATACCTCTCTTCAGTAGGAATTTCTGTATTCCATTGTAAATAATTTTACTACAGATCCTTTCTTGTGTGTGGGCTTTGAGAGGGAAGACAGCCAGGGTTGCACGTGGGACCAGGAGAGATGTTGCTATGGAGAAAACTAGAAAGCACAGAACAGGAGTGACAAGTTCTGAAGCCCCAGGCTTCCTCCTTCACAACTTTACAAAGTAAGCCAGTCAGATCCCTGATCTTTAAGCCTCTCAACAACCCTGTGAATATATATTATCCATGTTTAACAGATGAGGAGATGGAAGTCAAAAGAGATCAGTTTGTCCAGGATCATGCATCTGGGAGGAGGCTGAGATGAGTCTTCAACGTTTGTCTATCACTAAGACCCTGGCATAGAAATGTCTCATTACCCTTAGCTAATGAGAAATATAGAAAAATGCAGTTGGAGGGGTTCAGGCTTACCAAATCCACTTCATTTGAGCCTAAAAGGTCATTCGGCTTACTTTTCCAAGTCCACAATGACACACCACTCTCTGGGGCAACCACTGACCAAAGCTGTCCAATCCATCCTATCCTCACCCTCAGAGGAGTTTTATAGCCAGTGATTGCCAAGGAAAAGGAAGCTTCTTGTTATTCGGTTCCCTAGATAGAGAATGCCTGGGTCTTGGTCTTCTTTGTTGTAATTAGAAGTAATTAGTAAATTAATACTAATTACTAAATATTTATTAATAAAAGGGGCCCACCTTTCATCTTTCAGATTTCGGTTTTCCCATCTGAAAGTTTAGGTGGATGGACTGGATGGGTGTGTCTCAATGTTTGCTGCACTTTAGGACTTTCTGGAAAGTGTTTGCACAGGCCACACGCCACACCAATTAAATTGGAGTCTCCAAGGTGGGACTCAGGCAAGAGCATTTTCAAAAACTTCCCAGATGATTCATATGAGCTGCCAAGTTCAAGAACCAATGGATTGTATGACATCTAAGTTCCTTTCAGATGTAAAATCATTTGTCAGCCTCAATAGTGAAGCATGTGGCCCCTAGAGTTTTGATTCTCCAGGCATTCAGAATTCATGGAAAACCTGTGGAAGTTTAGTATAGCCTGCCACCTTTCCCTGGGACCTATCAATAAATCCTGTGCTCAGGACCACATGTGTCAGCCTGGCTCCTAAGACAGGTTGCAAAGTGTGGGCTGACTCCCTTTCTTGGGGCATCTCAGATAGTGGTCTGCCCATGTGTTTGTTCCCCTTTTGCCCTGAGCACATGTAAACATTCTCAGACTGAGTATTAAGTTTGAATGCACCTGGTCCACACCTACCTGCTACATCTGTTCCTGGAGGGGAGGAAGTGGCATCCTTCCACCCTGGCACAAGAAGGATGTGGATAGATCAGGTCATCTGCTTGCCTCCGCTGACCATGGGGGACCAAAGCTCACTAGTGAAGCTGGCCTTGCTCTGTCTCTCTACACGAATAAATGTTATTGCCTCCAGTGCCTGTGTGAATCATGCTTTGATGGCCACCACGTGATGGGTTGGGACACGAGGGCTCTGTTCCTGGTGGCAAGCTTGCTATCCTCATTCAAGAATTAATGAGATAATAGAATATATTCAGGTGTCCTTAGTTAATTCTTATTCTAAAGTGACTCTAAATGGTAAAAAATAATTGATATAGCTTATTCAACCCATATTAATTAAGCCCTCATTGATCTCAGGACTGTGCTAAATTTAAGCTGGAGGTAGAGAGAGGGAAATAGTCCTTTGCACTTGAGGACCCCACAGTCAGTGTGGGAATAATAAGAACAACAAAAACAACCACTGCAGCCACCATTTACAAGTTCCTTTTGCACATCATGTAATGTGACAGGTATGTTTATGTATTTTTTTAAATCTTCACAACTCTGTAAGGTAAGTGGCATTTGCTTCGTTTTATAGCCAAGGAAACTGAGGCCTAAGGAGTTTAGGTAGCATGCCAAGATCACACACCTAGGAAATAGCTGATCTGCTGTTTTCATCTATGTCTACAAGATTTTGAAGCCCTTTCTCTTTCCACCAAACCACAGAGCCTCTACAAAGAGAAAGTGTTGAGAGATAAAGATGTCAGGGAGAGGATTAACTTACATGGGGCAGGGGGTTGTGCCTAAGGAGGAGGAAATGCTATGAATTGTGCAAATGAAGGGTGCTATAAGAAAAAAATAATTAGAAATCAATATTATAGCTATGTTTTGGACCAGACACTGTTAGAAGGCAAAATACTGGAACAGATGAATCCATTACCAAGCTTCAACTCCCTCAAACAAACCCATTGTTTTCTTCTTTGGATTTCATATCTCAATAATTCCTTTTTTTTTCAGCCCAGTATTGAGCTCTTTGATTCTAAGCAGACTTTCATTTTTGCTCATTGCCATCTGTGATGATACAGAATTTACAAAGTAGAGGATAGTGGTGGGCACAGCTGCAACAATCATCCAAATGCAGTGTGAGCCAGCACATTCAAGGGTGCACACACACATACACACATGCACACACACATACTATTCAAAAATGAGTTCAAAGATCCAACTACACATACATAAACTATATCTCATATAGTTACTCAGAATTCTAAATGCAAATCTCGTATTTGAAAAACCTACTGACTTAAAAGAATTCACTCGTGAAACCAGCCGTAGCTAGAGGATTAGAAAACATACTGTGGTGTTGAGCAGGAAACGGGAAAAAAGAACAAAGCAATGAATTGTCTTGATTATGCTTTCACAAAGCACCATTTTCAGGTTGTAGCCAAAACAGGTAAAATGAATCAAGGACCTCAGGATCTTGAATAATATCTAGAGACTAGAAAGTTGTTTGGATATCAGATATGTTTAAAGAAGATTCTAACAAATACTGATTACATTTACAGAATGGAAATTTCGTGTACATACATAGAAAAGATGCATCATTACAAATAGGTATTATGTATACCTATATATAGGCATTAATATACACAAGATATACAAAGACTATACAACTAAACGAATGCTTATTATAAGGCCGGGTCTATTTCACAGCAACCTCTTAATGTGGAAAATTACCTCCATCCTGGAAATTGTGAAGATAAACTCTGTCATAGCAAATAATAACACAGTAATAAGTCATCATACAACCTTGGATGAGACAAAATGTCAAACACATTGTAAATATGGTCAATATCTATTCCTGACAGAAATGGAAAAATACTAATGAGATTTGGCGTTAAGTGACTGCCAAGAGACTCATGATGTATTCTGCAGATGAGCTGCAGAACAAAACTCTATTTTTTTTTCAAGATAAAAAAAACCTAATGAGAATAAAGATGATACTATTTGAAACAGCCGGTATGCTTAAAATCCATTTTTTAAAATTTGTAGGTCAGAGCAATTCAACAAGACAGAAAAGCTCAAAAATCTTATTTTTCCCTGCCAAATGCTTATCAAATTAGAAATGAATATTTAGAACAGGTTTGCTTTCTATGTGAAATCTTCTTTCCACCTTTCACACAGAGTGTGCGTGCATACACACGCACACACACACACATACTACTCTCCTTACAACTGCAAATCCCTACGGTTGGACTAAAGATGCTAATAACACGTCAAAGCAGCTGAAAAACCTACCTTTATGCTGATCAAACACAGATGGCGTGCTGAAATCCATGGTTGCCTGTCTCATCATTTACCATCAGAACGGCAAAAAGCATCCAAGTCCCTAGAGGAGGAGAAAACACACCATTTCACATGTTACAGTCAACAACAATCAGATACGGCAGCACTTGCCAAGTCCTCTATTTGCGAATTAAATGTGCATTAGAGCTGCAGGTTGTTGACAAGGTAAATGATGGAAATAGGTAAATGCTATTCTTTTAATACCTGCCAGGAAGAGTTACTTCTGATGGCTTTATTCAGCAGCTATGCTTGTGTGTAAGTATTACACACTCTCTACTCCCCAATAAATACAGTAGTCCAAACCTTAGGAACAGTATTCATGGGGGCCACCTGCCTCGGATTGGGACCAGGAAAATATTGCAGGTCACAGAGCTTCAGCAGCTGAATGTTGCTTTAAACCAAAAGAAATCTCAATGGGTGAGTGAGGATTCATCGGGCCAGACGGAGCATGTGCGAAGCTGCCAATGCAGTTTGGCTTTGGCTGTGCTCCTGGCAGAGTGAGAACTGCATTTGGGTCATGTGAGCAGAGCGTGCCATCTCAATGGAATAAGATGTAAATATTGTAGCAGGAAGCTGTGGGCCATGTGCTATATGGAGGAATTATCAACTTCCACAACTCATCTGCAGTCTTTTGTCCATCCCCTACATTATCTGAATGACAGGGAGGATGGAGGGAAGGAAGTAGTATTTGAAAGGTTATATTCCAAGGCTCAAATGCCTGTGGCAACAAAATTGAGAATCTGCAGTCACAAGGGTGTTTATTGCAGCATTATATGTGGCTGTAGTAACCTGATAAACACCGAAATGTCTATGATTTGAGGAGCAATTGAAGATTTTTTAACTGAGATAAATCTGTATGTGTGGATCTGGAAGGATGTCACTAATCTATTCTTAAATGAATAGAACAAGTTATATAATTCATTTGTTACCATTTTTATAAAACCAGCAGCCACCTACTTTATATGTAAATATTTATATAGGTTTATAGGAATGTGGAGAAAAATGTAGAAGATATGAATTAAATTGTTACCTCAGGGGATTGCTGTTAAGGTGGGAATTTTCTGACTTATTTTTTATCTATTTTTTGTTTGACTTGTTATAACAAATGTCTATTATTTTATATTTATAATGAAAAAACCAATGTAATAAACTCAAAACAAACAAACAAAACTCTACACTAAGGATCTGGTCCAGTTTTCGGACAATCAAACAGCACCTACCATGTAATAGAAGCACTTATACATGCTGCTTGATGTGTTAATAATGGTAATAACTGTTGTTGTGTTTTAAATAATTAGCGAGTGAATGTGGAAACAAAAATAGAAACCATTTTCTCTGTATATGGCCACATTCATTTTGACACGGACTGACCTCATTTGTAATTTGTGTTTTTCCATAGGCAGACTTCTTTCTTCTCTCTCACCTCTCATGTCCTCCCAGTGCCCCAGCTTGTCTTCGGTAGGCTCTGACACTACCTTTCTGCTCACCAACTTCTCCCAAATCAGCCCCTTTCCAAATCTGTCCTTTTTATTTAAAACACAACGAAGCACACTCATATATCATTACCCAAGATGTGGGTACAGATGTGGGAACAGATACATCTCTTCAATTTCCCAAGACCTGTTTCTTGCATTAACCATAAAGTCAAATTGAGGGGCTGGAAGTGGGTTGGGGAAGAAACTTTGAATTACGTTAGCAGATACTCAGCTAAGGAGAGATGGCTCAAGCTTATCCAACTGACTGAGGAAAAAGTGTTGTTGCCAGTCTGTCCCAAATGGGAGAAAAAAAAGCTTAAGAGAAAACAGAAAGGATTTAGATTAACTTCCTTTCCTTCATTTGTCCATTAATCGATCAATTGATGGATTCCTACATTTCAATAATTTTTTATAGGCACAGGAGCTGTAGCAATGAGCAAGATAGGAAAGGTCTCTGTAGTCCATGAATGTATACTCTTGGGTGCAATTTCTACTTCTGGCCATCATGGATTAACAGGGACTTGTTTTATCCCCCTGCCTTATACAACTAGAAAACTGGGCAAAATATCTGAAACAGTGGTTTGCAGACAGCAGACAGTTCAGGACAGAGATCCCTGAGGGAAAGGGAAACAAAGGAGGTGATTCTGACGCGTCCTCAGCTCACTGCCTGGGGAGAAATTCCAGGCCTCAGCACAGGGAGGGGGATACTCAAAATAAATGCAAGATCTCTAAAACTGTTAAATTTCTATGCCCATTTATATCATTGCCAAAACCAAATTAGAATAAACAGATATTTTCATTTTTTAAAGGGCTGCTTTGGGCAATGAAATTGAGTTGGAAGGACATGAGCTGGAGCTTGTTTCTTCCTAGCTCTGCAACTTGGACAAGCTCAGCAACTTTCTGAACCTCAGTATCGTCAGATGCAGAGTGGAATGCCACCTCCTACATTGATGTTGTTCAGTCCACTTCCTGGGCTGCAAACATAGGGATAATACTTTCTATACAACCAAAGGCAAATATAAGTTGACATTTAGCTATCTCTTCTAGTGTTTCTTTTTTTTTTTTTTTTGCCAGCCACTAGTTAGTTACCATAAGACTATACAGTTACAAAGTTACACAATAAAGCGTCATCATAAAAGTATCGTAGGTATATACCTACGATGGAATATTATGCAGCAGTAAGACAAAATGATGTCTTGAACCACATGACAAGATGGATGAGCCTTGAGGACATAATGCTAAGTGAAATAAGTCAGACACAAAAAGATAGATACTGTATGATTTCACTTTTATTCCACATTAGGGACCTCCAAACCATGGGAAAGATAAAATCAGAGGCTTATAATACAAAATATAGGGAACTAGAGATCACAAAAGCTTGAGATGAGTGAACGGTTAGCTAATGAGGTTGAAACTTAATTGTAAGCAAATAGACAGAAGTGATGGTTCACTAATGTGTCTATAAGTAATATCACCATAGTGAAAGTGAACATGCTTGGAAAGGGTTGTATAGACTCATGTGTCTCACTGGTTAACACTGCAAATATAAATAAGTTCTTGCATAAACTACCTCAAAAGTATGAATCTTATTCAAAGAGTGTATAATTTCAGGGTACAGGGGGAAAATGCTATTGCATGCTGTGGGCCATGTTTAACAGGAAAACATCAACAGTACTGCAGTAAAATGAGGGATACAAAATGGGGGGAGGGACAAAAGTTAGGCAGAGGTTTGAATTTTCTATTTAGCGAGGGTGTGTTTATTGGCTATCTTTCTCTTGGGAACAATGAAATTATCTCAGATTGATGGACTGTTGACTTTGGACGTTATGCATGAGAAGTATACTGGTGAATGAAGGTGTATACATATGATCGAACACTGCGCTGCTACAAAAAGGAACGAAGTTGTGAGGCATGCAACGATGTGAATGAACCTGTGGGACCCTTGGTGAGACAAAGTAAGCCAGAAACAAAAGAGTAAATATTGTATTATCTCATTTAGAAAATACTTATGAGAAAACTGGGGCCTAGACTGTAGCTTTTATAGCAGTCATATTTAGGCTGGAGTGGTAATTGTCATTTCTGGATTTTTGAGGGGCTGTTTTATATATGTATAACCTGGTATTTAGAGATAAGAACAAAGTAGATCAGGTCAGGATTAAGATAATTCACAATACAGGGGTAAGGAAGGCATTGCTTGTATTTTAGAACTTCACCTACTCTTTGAGACCAAAGGAAGAAAGGTTTATTTTGTCCTGAACCTAAATTTTCAGTAGCACATAGTCTAATTCAGCCTGTCTGCATAGATCATTTAAACAATCCAAACACAGGGAGCCCAGAATAAGAATGAGAGCCTTTAATCCTGTATAGCTTAATGTAATGCCTGAATACATCCCAGAATATATTAAGCAGATAATAAAAAAGTACTGGCAAAGTCCCTTGAGGGATGGGAGAAACAATATGGAACTAGTAAACTTTACCACCAGGGAAACCTCAGATACTGTGTCAAACATTAGGGACACCCAAATCAATAGGCCATACCCTTGATCTTGAGGCTTGATCTTGTGAAGCTTATGTATATAGCTGAGAAGCTTAGCTTACCTATAGGTATGCCTATGTGTTACCTCTGGAGGACCTCTTTTGTTCTCAGATGTGGCATCTCTCTCTAAGCCCAACTCTGCAAGTGAAACCATTGCCCTTCCCACTACATGGGACATGACATCCAGGATGAAAGTCTCACTGGCAGCATAACAGATGACCCCCAGGGATGAGTCTGGCCCTGGCACCATGGGATCAACAATGCCATCCTGACCAAAAGGGGGAAAAGAAATGCAACCAAAAGGCATCAGTGACTGAGAGAGTTCAAATAGAGTTGAGAGGTTACACTGGAGGTCACTCCTACGCAAGCTTCAGTTTGACATTGTTGCTATCATAATTTATCAAACTCCAACTAAAACCATTCTTGCCAATGTTAAAGAATACCTTTCATATGATATAGAAGTCTGTAAAGTTTCCATGCACTAGGGTAACTTTCCAGAAATCTACAACCCCAGATGGGTCCCTGGACCAAGACAAGTCCTGAAATGCAGAGGGGCCAGCCTTTCCAGAACATCAATTAGGTTCTATCTCCCTACCCTATATTATCGACAGCCTCTTCCAACATGAAAAACTTAGACTGGCCATAGCCCAAATATCCCTAACGTGTGGTAGAAAGATCAAAGGCAATGGTGGAGTTATACAGAGAAATCTGGTTCTAACAAATGAGTATGAGTGTTGAATCATTATACTGACATTTCTTTTAACCTCCAGTACCTTAGAGCAGTTAGAACTAAAAACCTAAAATTGTGGAATTGTAACTCATACCGAACTCTGAAATTTGTTCCACAATTAATTGTTGCAAAGTACTTTGAAGTTTATTGCTTTTTTTGTATGTATGTTATTTTTCACAAAAAAAAGAGAAAAAAAGGGAAGGAAGAGTATAATAAAGAAGACAGGATTTCACAAATGACTATGACTGCTGAATCAATATATTGATATTTCTTTTGGTCTCCAATGTCTTGCAACAACTAGGGGAAAAAATGAAAAATCTTGGAACTGTAACCCATACCAAACTTTAAAATCTGTTGTATAACTACTTGTTAAAATGTACTTGGAAATTTGTTGCTTTTTTGCACATAGGTTATTTTTCACAAAAAAAAGTTAAAAAAAGTTTAATATTCACCAAGATTACAGTTCAGCGAGTCATAGCAGATACAGGTATTTTCCAAGTGCTTTTTGAATAAGGCATTTAGGAACACACATCTCTCATGCCTGTGAATCATTAATTCCTTATTAATAATATAGGAGGGGAAGGAAGGAGAAGGTCCTCCTGGGAAAGGAGAAGAGCAAAACCTGGCTCCTTCCTTCCTCTCCAGTTCATCTCCTGGCTCTCTCACTCTGTTCCCAACATCCAGCCACACTGATCTCCTTTCTGTTCCTTGAAACTGCCAAGCCCTTTTTCGTCCCAAAGACGATTCTATTGCTACCCTTCTGCGTGGAACGCTCTTTTCCCAGTTCAAATGTCACCATTTTAGAGGGATTTTTCCTGACCACATTATCTAAAATAGTCCTGACTCGCTGAACCCATTAGTCATTTCCTTCTCCAGAATGCTGCTTAGTGAATTTACAAAGGAAAATACCCGTACCAGAGAAACAGGGCTTTTGCTCATGTCATGACATCTATCTAGTACAGTGCTTTTCAAACTATCTGTGGGGAAGGGCTGGTTTTTAAATTCCCAAGCCATTATAAACCAACACATTCATACCATATGAAAAATTAATAATAGAGAAATAAAAATATAAGATATACAGAATACAAGCCCCGATATTTGCTATTAGATTCAACAGACAAAAAATTACAAGTCAATAAATAGAATCAGAACAGATATAGAATAAAACAGAATGACAGAAACTGTTGTGCTGGTTTGAAAGGATGTATGCCCCTAGAAAAACTATGTTTTAATTTAAATTCCATTTCGTAAAGGCAGAATAATTCCTATTCAATACTGTATGTTTGAAACTGTAATCAGACCATCTCCCTAGAGATGGATTTAATCAAGAGTGGTTGTTAAGCTGGATTAGGTGATGACATGTCTCCACCCATTTGGTTGGGTCTTGATAAGTTTCTGGAGTCCTATAAAAGAGGAAACATTTTGGAGAATAAAAGCGATTCAGAGAGAGCATAGAATGCCACAGCACCATGAAGCAGAGAGTCCACAAGCCAGCGACCTTTGGAGATGAAGAAGGAAAACGCCTCCCGGGGAGCTTCATGAAACCAGAAGAAGAAGCTAGCAGATGATGCCGTGTCCGCCATGTGCCCTTCCAGATGAAAGAGAAACTGTGACTGTGCTCGCCATGTGCTTTCTCACCTGAGAGAGAGACCCTGAACTTCATTGGCATTCTTGAACCAAGGTATCTTTCCCTGGATGCCTTTGATGGGACATTTCTATAGACTTGCTTTAAATGGGACATTTTCTCAGCCTTAGAACTGTAAACCAGCAACTCATTAAATTTCCCTTTTTAAAAGCCATTCTGTTTCTGGTATATTGCATTCCGGCAGCTAGCAAACTAGAACGAAATGTGAGCTGAGGGAGGGAATAAGGATGAAGGATGAGGGAAGGAAAACACATATGACTCTGTTCACCTTCTATAGTTCCATGTAAGAAAGATCTTATTGCCCATCAAAATCTATTCAATAAATATTTCTTCCACACATCATACTCTGTTCTGTGCACTGGGGATGCAGCAGCAATAGAAGTAAACAAAAATCCCTCCCCTCCTTGACCAAATATTCTAATCGAGGAAGTAGAATGCAAACAGAAGATATAGTATACAGGGTGGTAGAAGTGCTGTGGGAGAAATAAGACAGGGAAAGGGGGTAGGGGTTACTGGTAGTATTGACATTTTAAGTCGGTTTTTCAGGGTAGATTTGGTTGAAAAGGTGAATACTGGGAAGTAAAGTAGTAAGTTATGTAGACATTTGGATAGAGGCTTCCAGGCAGAAGAAACAGCAAGTGCAAAGGCCGTGAGAAAGGAGCATGACTACATTTGAGGATCAGTAAGGGGAGAAGTATGACTAGAGCCAGGCCTAGGGAAGCGAAAGAGAGCCAGGTAGTAGATAAGGTCAGTGAGATAATGAAAAGTCAGTTTATGTAGAGTCTTGAAGGCTTTTAAAGCACTTTGGCTTCTACTCTGAGTGAAATGGAGTGCCATTGAGGGTTTGGGCTGAGCAATAACATGATCTGACTTACATCTTACAGGATCACTCTGGCTAAGGGGTTGAGAAATGAAGTGGTAAGAGCAGGAAGAT